>JAODUJ010194473.1:0-10659 GCA_027564615.1 Psolus chitonoides
CAAAGAGGAGTCCATAATCATTCCCAAATTGCGAGCTTGGGTTGAAGGCTCAATAACTGAATTGCCGACTTTAATGGCAGGCTGCCAAGAAGCACTACTAAAATGTGATGAGAAGTAAATGACCCCGGTCTCCTTGTCATTGGGCGCTAACATATTCGATTGACACTAAGATCTAATATCAACAATGCATGCCTCCCTCCTCCTATCCAAGGCAACTACAGGGTCCTGAGGATTGAATGTCAGGTAAGCTGAGTATCGTCAGCATAGACAACACATTGTATCAAAGGTACACTGCTTGTGCCATTTACGGTGGTGGTAAGGGGTAGGAGACAGTGACTGCACCAGACTTGCAATTGCCCTGCGGATGACCCCTTGCGATTCAAGTGATGACAACGTCCATGTCATTGTTATTAGCTCATACCAGCATGTACATGCTGGTTGAGCTATTGTGATTGTTCTGCGTCGATCTATCACTCTATCTGTCCACAATTGTTCAAATTGTTCCCATGACCACATAGTTTTTCGGATTTTTATGAAACTTGGGCACAATGATCATTGGGTGATGGGTCATCAGTGGTGGTCAGAGATTTGGGATCAACGGTCATCTAGTGGTTAGTTAGGGTCATTTTATGGAAACAGGCAAAATGCTTCTCCTACAGATTTAATGGTACCGTTTTGAGGGTTTGTCATAATTATACTTGGGTAGTGCTTCCTTCAGGAATTTTAGGTCATTGGTCATCTAGTGGTCAATTTATGGAAATGGCCAAAATGCTTCTTCTCGTACAGTTTTTATGGTACAATGTTGAGAGACTGTCAGAATTAGACTTGGGTAGCGCTTTTTTTAGGGTGTCCAGGATTTTGAGGTCAACTGTTATCTGAGGGTCAATTCGGGTCCAAGGTCCGCTACTGGTCAGTCGAGGGCCAAAGTTGTGCCATGCATACAACAGGTTTTGACGAAACTTTGACACAATGATCATTGGGTGATGGGTCATAAGTGGTTTTCGGAGATTTTAGGTCAACGGTCATCTAGTGGTCAGTTGGTGTCATCTTATGAAAATGGCCAAAATGCTTCTCCTATGGATTTAATGGTACAGTGTGGACTGTTTGTCATAATTGTACTTGTGCAGTGCTTCCTTCGGGTGTTTAGGAATTGGAGGTCAATGGTCATCTAGTGGTCATTTGAGGTAAATTTATGAAATCGGCCAAAATTCTTCTCCTATAGATTTAATTGTACAGTGTTGGGGGTTTGTCATAATTATACTTAGATAGTGCGTCCTTGGATGTGTTCAGTGATTTGGGGTCAAAGTTCATCTAAGGGTCATGGAAACACTATAGAGGCCTGCAAATTGAGTGAATGAATACAATCATATGCATGTACATGTTATGATAGGCTTTATGAAACTTAGACACAGTGATCGTTGGATTGTTATCATGTATGGTCCGGGATTTGTGGTCAGTGGTCATCTGGAGGTCTTTGGGTTCATACATATGAAAGTACTAAAGTGCCTGTGATTTGTAATGGTTAAAATGATCCTATTCATACATAAAAGCTATGATGGATTTAGATTACATTTGGACAATGATACTGCAATGCAGGTCATTGTTAAGCTTATGCAGTGTTGCAAATACAATGTGTGGTATGAGCTCTGCACCATTGGTGCTCTTGTTATAATTATTATTATATTAGGCTACTAATATTATTAATAGCATCATGATAATATTTTTATTAGGCTATTAATATTAATGTAATAATATTAGGCTACTAATAATATTATAATAATACAACACTAATAATGCTAATAAGAACAATAGAACTTTAAAAAGTTAAATTACTGTCGAAAAAAAACCCATGTAAGCCTACAATAAGAAGTTAATAAGAAGATAATATTACATGAAATAACTTTTGAAGAAGTGTGTTTGATTGCAACATCGAAGTGTTTTTTACCATACTGAAAAATATTTCATTATTAGGGGCCTATAAACCAGGGGCCGCCTTTTCCTCCCTGCAACTGAATCAATCGCCAATGAAAAGACTGTGTGGGCCGATGAGTGATGTGTTGTAATAATTTGGCAAATTCTTTTTGCGTATTCATGGCTTGTGGATGTGGTCATCTTGCTTGAAGTAAGCACTACCCTGTAGCGCCATGCATCGATGCACATAGCGCCGCTATTTGTTACCAGTAGAGCGCTCACAGTCAAACGATCTTATTGTTAGTACCAAAGAATGTCAATGCTGGGAATAGCCGCCAGTTTCATTCAG
Organism: Psolus chitonoides; assembly: GCA_027564615.1. Taxonomy (NCBI): domain Eukaryota; kingdom Metazoa; phylum Echinodermata; class Holothuroidea; order Dendrochirotida; family Psolidae; genus Psolus; species Psolus chitonoides. Next base: position 2,261 of record JAODUJ010194473.1, read on the forward strand.
GGCCCTATCAAAATTGCTGGATCTGTCCCTGCATTGTTAATATTGATCTCTGTTTTCTGGTAAAATCTCCCTCCACTTGACCCCTCCATCCCGGGACCTTACCATGGCAGCACTACTGACAGCAGGTAAACACATCAGTTTCATCAACAGAGGTATCTGTGACTGTCATATAGACATTTCTTCGATACTACTGCAGGGTGTGCACAAGGTGGGTCTCTCGGAGGCAATTGTACATGATTGATCTTCGCCTCTGGGGGATTTCATCAGTTGGAAGAAAGAGTATTCCATGTGGATCTAACTATTTGATAGGATCAAGTTACCTTTGGTGTATTTTTAATGGTTGATGATATGCTCGAGGCCTAGCTTTAAGTTGTAAAATAATAGACTCGACCTGATCTAATCCAGAAAATACTACTTTGGGGTGATAGAGAGAGGGAAATAACTTGGACCTATGGGCTCCATTTTTAAAAATAATGCTATTCTCTGGAGAACAGGGCTCTGGTGAACGGCGTAGGCTAATAAATTCTTTGCCAAGACTTTCGCAAAGCAATGTTGGTCACTTCTACATAGAACAATATTTTCTGAAAGTAAAGTTATTGTTGAACTTGTCTGATATTGAATGATATCATTGAATTTTTTTTATCGTCTCCTCCACTAAAAAGAAAACTCATGTCATGTTCATACAAATAATCAATGTTCATGAGTTCAATAGTACGAATATTTCCATGAGATTGAACGTTCCATCCGATGAGGAGAAGCTGAGTTGAATGGAAGGTTCAATCTTTCAACGAATGAAAATATTTGAACTATTATTCGTTTCATATAACACCCAAGCAGATGTGTCATTTTAGAGGAAATAGAGGATATCAAAAAATATAGCCGTACTTACGGCAGCGGGCAATATTATGGAACGAATAGAACAAGACATACATGTTTGATAGAAATAAAAATGCAAGGTAGATGACCTAAGTGTGTAATATTACATTTATTGAATGTCATGTGACCAACACAGCTCATGAGGAAGATTCACTCTGCTGTTATATAATAGGTGATATGACATTTCATCTGAGTTGTATTATTAATAAGGGACAGAGCCTAAAGCTCATAAAGTAGCAAAGTCAATAATTTGATAACCTCATATTTGGTTGGAAGGTTACCCACAGTGAGTAAGCCTATATATTCTTGTGAATAATATATATGTATTGGAATATCTTGTCAACATTATGTCCAATTTGGATGAAACTTGGTAGAAGGTAGAGTGTATGTGCGAATGACATGAGACATTATCTCAATTTTCATAATGTTCAGGGACCGAACAAAATTTTGATAGCCATAAACATCGCATAATTTGTGAAATGTACTGAAATGTGACATCATGTTGATAATGCTTATTTGTTATTTTGTGTTCAGCCTGTGAGTGTAATGTTCATGGTACAGCTGACAAGGTCTGCCAGTCGAGTGGAGGACAGTGTCCCTGCAAGCTGAACTACATCGGACATAACTGTGACATGTGTGCTCCAGGGTATTACAACTTCCCAGAATGTGCCCGTAAGTATTATGGGAGGATGGGGTGGGGACAGGGAGATGGGGTAAGGGAGCTCATCACACAGTGTCCCTGCAAGCTGAACTACATCGGACATACTGTGACATGTGTGCTCCTGGGTATTACAACTTCCCAGAATGCGTCCGTGAGTATTATGGGAGGATGGGGTGGGGACAGGGAGATGGGCGAAGGGAGCTCATCACACAGTGTCCCTGCAAGCCAAACTACATCAGACATAACTGTGACATGTGTGCTCCTGGGTATTACAACTTCCCATAATGTGTCCATGAGTAATATTTGAGGGGGGGGGGGCTCACCCACCTGCAAGCCAAACTACATAGGACAAAATTGTGACATGTGTGCTCCAGGGTATTACAACTTCCCAGAATGTGTCCGTGAGTATTAATGGAGGATGCGGTGGACAGGGAGATGGGGTGGGGAACTCATCACACAATGTCCCTGCAAGCCAAAGTATATCGGACATAATTGTGACATGTGTGCGCCTGGGTATTACAACTTGGTGGGCATTGAGGGGGTTTGAAGAGTGGGGTTGATCGGCCCAATCACAATATGTTTATCAACAGTAAGACTAACAGAGTAAATTCTTTGTGGGTGGATGGGCAGGCCCGTAGCCAGGTTGTTTACTGGGGGGGGTATCGTTTTCCATCTGATGGGAACTGGAATGCTCTCCTGGGGGGAGGGATCTCAGTGGAGGGAGTGTCCCCCTCCCCATTGATAATTTTTTGGATGATCAGGGTGCTCAAATGCAATTTTTATAGTAAATTCATGTTCATGAATTCTCATTTTTTAGCCTGTTCATCTGTTTGATACTATCATTATAGCCGATCCATGCCTGGTTACGTACCTGAGCGGAACTCTCTATTCCGCAGGGAGGGGGTTGTCCGAATGTCCGATCCCCCTGATCCCCCATGGGGCCTTGGCTATGGGCCTGGATGGGGGAGAGGGAAGAGTGCTAGTTTATCTGGAAGTAAATTTTATGAGGACTAATTAGGCAAGTCTATACTAGAATACATGGTACAAAAGTGTTACTACCCTGTAAATTCTAGAGGCAGTGGTGGGAATCTCATGTGCCCCCCTTGCCTTGTAACTTCTTGAGGTGGGCACATTTCCCTGCCCATTAGGAGGAAGGGGAATGAGGTGTGGAACTCTTCTCATTGTACCCGCTAAATACAACATAAAACAATATACTTGTCTTTACCATATGAAATTGTGCATGTCTTGCACATTGTGCATGTTCTTTCAATGTACACCACCCCTTGGTTTTCTGATTATTTATGAATATTTGTTTTTCCGTTTTCAGCCTGTGAATGTGACCGCTCAGGTTCCCTGAGCCCATACTGTCACCCTGACACCGGGGAGTGTACATGCCGCAGCAGGTACGAGAACAGAACTTGCGGAGAATGCCAGACTGGATTCTACGACTTCCCTCAGTGTGACAGTAAGTGAATCATGACATCGTTTTTTATCAGTTAGGGTACCTAATTACGAAAGTCACTCTTTATGTAAATTGTAACTGATGTTAGGGACATACATGTGGTTGTAGTGATGGTATGACGGGGGGCCTTTACAAGAAATGTGAAGATATATGGAGCAATTAACTAGTATAATTACTTGGAAGCCCTTCCTAACAGTCTCATCTGGGAGGACCTAGTCAACAAATGAACCTGTGCAAGTGCCAACATTTTGGAGGATGCCAGACTGATTTCTACAACTTTCAACTGTGTGATGGTCAGTAGGTGATACATGGGGATTCTCCATGGCATCATGTCATATTAATTAGGATCACCAGGGCTGGGGTTGAGATAGCTACACCCCTGAGTCGTTACTGTATGCTTGCTACTCGAGAGGTGCATGTACTGCTGTGTCAATCACATGACACATGGCTACAGATCCTCTTGTTTATGGGTGTGTATGGGTGGTAGTGTGGTGTAGGGGATTGAGTAACATGTAAGAGGTGCATGTACTGCTGTATCAATCACATGACACATGGCTACAGATCCTCTTGTTTATGGGTGTGTATGGGTGGTAGTGTGGTGTAGTGGATTGAGTAACATGTAAGAGGTGCATGTACTGCTGTGTTCATCACATGGCTACAGATCCTCTTGTTTATGGGTGTGTACGGGTGGTAGTGTGGTGTAGTGGATTGAGTAACATGTAAGAGGTGCATGTACTGCTGTGTTCATCACATGACACATGGCTACAGATCCTCTTGTTTATGGGTGTGTACAGGTGGTAGTGTGCTGTAGTGGATTGAGTAACATGTAAGAGGTGATACATAGGGATTCTCCATGGCATCATTATCATATTAATTAGGATCACTAGGGTTGGGTTGAGAAAGCTACACACCTGACTCGTCACTCTATGAATGATACTGGAGAGGTGCAGGCTACTGCTGTGTTATCACATGCCTACAGTTCCTCTTGTTTATGGGTGTTTATTGGTGGTAGCGTGGTGTAGTTGATTGAGTAACCGTTTTGCACAACAGAGGCCTGGGTTCAAATCCTACTAGTACCCTGGACACTTGCTCATAAGAAGCTCTAATGCAGTTATTGATGGTCTTGCTATTTCTGGTTTGGTTGTAATGAGAGCAGCTACATTTGGGAAATTAGGTCCATTAGATGTGTTTTAGCACAGTTGTTCTGTACATATTGGTGATGGATAGGCTGTTACCACCTCTCTTAGCATTTAGGGGAAGTGGCTAAAGGCTGAGAGTTCACTCACGTCCATCGGATGGGGACTTTAAATGGTGGTCCCGGGAGCAGGATGAGATTGTGATAGTACCCTTCATCGTTACTCTCTAAACACTATTCGAGAAGTGAACGCTAACGCCGGTGTTCATCCATGATCACCTAGCTTCAGTGTTCCTCAGATGAGCCTCTATAATAGGCTCCCTGGACCCCTAAATAGTAAACTAAACCGAAGATTGGGAATTTCAACAAGATGTGTGAACTCGTTGCAAAACTGTAACGCAAGTGAAAATGCGGTGTCCAATAAGAGTGATATGACTAAACACATTGCTCAAACAGCATGATAAAGTCCAGTGCGAAGTGGTTTGGTCATGTGACAGGAAAATCGTTTTGCAAGGAACAGTTGAAGTTGGATCAAAATGCGGACGAAAAATGAACCGGTCTCGACACACCCACCTTGCTGAACACTGCGCAGAACAGAGCTGAATGGCTGATTTCATGCAGGACATCCTCTCAGGCACTCTGATGGTCATTCCGACTAAGGGATGAGTGAGTGGGTGAGTGAGTGATACAATGGGACCTGACCATGTGTACAGTTAGGCAGAAAATCCTGGCAACATCATAAACCATGGGATAGCGATTTTGGTGTTTCATTGACAGTGATGTTCAAGAAGGGGCAGATTCTGATGTATACTTCATCATTGACTAAACTTTCATTCATATCTGTTCTCTAACATACAGCTTGTTCATGTAACCCAGAAGGCGTGACCGACGAAATCTGTGAAAAGAGCGATGGCACCTGCATGTGTAAAGAGAACTTTGATGGGGCGGCCTGCGATCGATGTGAATACGGACACTATAGCTTCCCAAACTGCTATCGTAAGTACATGTCTCATTTAGAAAAGTGCCAATATTGAATTGCCATGGGGAATGCTGGGGAACTTTCAGTAGACTGGTTGATTTAAAGGCCACTGGGGCATGATGGGGAACTTTCAGTGGACTGGTTGATTAAAAGGCCACTGGGTGATGCTGGGGAACTTTCAGTGGACTGGTTGATTAAAATAAAGAATTTTCTTTGAATTTTAGTTGATATTAGAATAAAAAGGGGAATGGAAGGAGGCATAGTAGCCTAGCGATGGTGCTTGCATCTCTCCATTGAACAATCATGAGTTTGAATGCGAGCAAGATAATTAACTCTGACTACTCCAGTCCACCCAGCTGAAAATGAGTACTAGCTTTGGCTATGTAATATCCAGCAATGGACTGACGTCCCGTCATGGGGGAGTATTGCACTCTCAGCCGCTTGCGTCACTGGGAACTGGATTTAAGAACCGGCCTATGGAACCCTTAGGGTTAAGGAGAATGATCCTCCTCCCAAAGGAACAGTGGTGGTGCCAGACTTTGATGGGGCGAGTGGGGGGGGGGCACCAAACTTTAGGGGGGAAACCCCAACGAATTGCCTGCAACATGTAACACTAATATTGGGGGAGGGGGTCTTAGGGTAGGAGTGTTCCCTTCGGATTTGGGAATTTTTCAAGAAATAATGATTTAGATGCAAAATGGGCTATCGTTTACAATTGTTCACCTCTCTAAAACATCGCAATTTCATAGCTAGCACATGTCAACTGGGGGGGGGGGGAACTGGGGTAAGACCAAAATCTGGGGGACGCCCCCATCCCACATGACCCCAGTGGTGTTGCCAATGCAAAGGAATATCCAATATTAGGACAAAGTAGTGATTTATCTCAGTGATTCCTGATGGTGTCAGTTCTGAGCAGTTCAAACTTTTATTCCAGGTTTACGATAACCCCTTTAAAGGCCCCCTTCTTTCTCTCAGGGTGTTAGCGCAGTGCAGTGGATCGAGTGACCGCTTGCACTTCATGGGTTCAATTCACACTCCTGCCTTGATACTTGCTCGTCAAAGGCTCTTTCGCAGTTGTTGATGGTCTTGCAATTTCTGGTATTGCTGTTGTTGGGATAAGAAATTAAAGTCTGGGTAATTAGGTTCATTGGGTATGTTTTGGCATGGCTGTTCTATAGTGGTGATGGATTGGTTGCTACCACCTCTCTCAGCATTGAGGAAAGTGGGTAAAGGCTGAGAGTTTCACTCATTCACTCACATCGGTCAGATGAGGATGTAAAATGGTGGTCCCCGGAGCAGGATGGGTTTGTAATAGCTACACGCCTGCCTTGTTACTCTCTGAACACTGTTCAAGAAGAGAAGGCAAGCCTTCGCCAGTGTTCATCCATGATCACATAGCTTCACGGTTCCTCAATGAGCCATAATTGGCTTCCTGCACTCGTCAATTCTGAACTCTAAACTAAAAAAAACAACAAATCTGCCAAACATCTGTAATAATGGTCAGCTAAGCTGAAGTTGACCAGTGCAGAACTTAGTCTTCTGGGAAGTGAAACCCGTGTGGGCAAGGGAAATGTCTTTAAATTGTGAAAATAAATAATCCAGTTCGTCAAAAGTCGGATATGGATGAAAATTTGAAAATAATCTATGGCATATTATACAAATAATGAATGGTTATGAGTGCAATAGTAAAAATATTACATGAGTTGAAAGATTGAACGTTCCATTCAACGAGGCGATTTTACTGATGTGCGGCCTGCAAAGCCATGCCTTTTTGTTATGATTTGGAGGTACAATAGCGCAAATATAGAGATTTAAAATCAAATATTCCGGTGCAAAGGGAGTCCCTCTTTTGTCAACATCGGTAAATGGCATCGGTAAATACATCCGATGTTTTGCTGATGTATGGAATATTGGCCGATGTCCGATTCCGATGAACAGTTGAGTCCTAGTTTTCTTTACCGGGCGGGGCATGTCTTTCCAGTACAGCTTTTAATTATTTTCCACATTTCCCCCCAATCAGCATGTAACTGTGATCCTGTGGGTTCTGGTTACGTCAGCTGCTACGAAGACGGCCAGTGCTACTGCAATGAAGGATTCGCCGGCCAGAAATGTGATAACTGTGGCGATGACTTCTTCAGGTATCCAGACTGCTTGGGTAAGTCAAGCTTAGAGACAAGAATTTCCTGTTTTCTGAATGCCAAATTCCGTTTTGTAATCTATTTTGTAAATTTGTAGACAAAGTAAATAATTTGTCCCAAAACATCAGAATTCATGACCATGTCATGTCTATTACAGCAAGCCTAATGAGTTATTTTATGGTAGAAAAATCACAGCATGATTATACATGTCACATTCATTCATGTTTCATAACTTAGAAATTTGAAAGAAACTCACGATGCAAGGTCAAATTATTGTCATGCTTGGTTGGTGGATTACCCATGATGAGTACATGATCCCTATTGATTTTGGTGGAGGTCGAAGTTCATCTGAGCTCAACAGAAGTCAAAAACTGAAAAACTTGTGAAACACCATAACTTGATTAGACAAACTTATGTTGAGCTCATACTTTGTTTATATACGATATTAATAATGAGTTAATTATACCTAGTTTGTGAAGATCAATGGTCATCTGAGGTCAACAGGTCAAAGAATGAAAAAGAAATATTGTTGCATAGAGAGATTATGAATGTTGCATTGTTTGAATGCAGACATTTGTGCAGAGAAATCATGTAAATTAGTCTAGGCTTATGTTAGACAGCCCTGTTCTACACACAATGCAGGCATGAGCTTTTTCTGTGTTTCCACAGAATTCTGCGTTTTTTCTGTGTTGCCACTCCTAATAAAGTCAGATTTTATTCTTTTAGAAATAGGTGTATTATTGTTAGTTTATGTTTAAATCCCTCACACATATGTGTAGGTCCTTTGAAAAATTCAATCGGGGACACTACTAACAGACTTACATGGTTTAAGAGAGCCTGCGATAGTGTGCCGTCGGTATCAGTGAGCCCCTATCTAAATTTGCGAGGACAGATAGCTCAGTCGGTAGAGCTCCGGACTACAGATCGGAAGGTCGCGAGTTCCATGGGCGCATATCCGTCTTGGATAATGGTGGGGACGCGTGTCTGCTCCCTGACATTATCTAAGCGGGACCATTGGTTCACGCGCAGCGCACACTTTTTTGGGGGGAAATATACCTCCTAGATCGCCGGAAATAACACTTCCCAGACCTTACATGTTGCTCCCAAACCTCCTTTATTTTTAGATCTCATGGCTTAGAAATTTAGTT
>JAODUJ010194584.1:0-10658 GCA_027564615.1 Psolus chitonoides
CGCCTCGGGTTTCATGAAAAAGAGGGATTTCAAATTTTCGGCCGAAGGCTTGGCGCCTTGCTGATAGAACTGACCATTCCTGATGTAGAACTTCTCAATCTAGCACTGTGGTGACTGTATTGCAGCCGCCCCAAAAAATACCCCAAAAATATATTGAAAAAATAAAAATAAAGAGAAAATTTCCCTCCCGGCTGTTTAGAATTTGCGGGAATTCATTTTGCGATGCGCGATTCTCACGATCACCCTGCCTAGCGCCAAACCTGTCACAACCACCAATTTTTCGGGTCGACTCCTAGCACTACTTCACTGTATATCAGTAGAGACCACATCTTCAATAAACATGAAAACTCATCAGATGTGTAAAGGTGCTACTATCAGGGCTCGAAATGGGAGTAAACAAGAGCCGAGGGCGTCGTGATTCCTTGCCTTTAGATTTAATGCCTGATTTTATTGTTTGACCTCTGTTTACCTCAGATGGCCTAGGCCTCAATCAGAAACAACAGGGTCCATGTAATAACCATGATGAACACATACACCAAGTATGAACTGAATTGAAGTTTGCTCTGTCAAGCTATGGTAGTTCACTGCTTGATCTCTGTTTACCTCTGATGACTTTTGACCTCAACGACCAAAAACAATAGGACTATGTGCTAACTATCAGGAACACACACACCAAGTATGAGCTGAATTGAAGTTTGCCCTATCAAGTTACATGGTGATTACAAGGCTTTAACTATTTGACCCCTGTTGACCTTTGACCTCAACCAAAAGCAATAGGAACCATGTACTGACTATGAAAAACACACCCATCAAGTATGAGCTCACTTTTAGTTTAACCTTGAAGTGGTTACAAGGTTTCCAGTGTTGACCTCAACAAAAAACAATAGGGATCATGTACTAGTTTCCTTATTGGATTCAATCAAGTTTACTTTAAACTTTGATGAACACACATACTGTACCACATTATGAACTAAATTGATGTTTGCCCCAAGTTACAAGGTTTTCACTCTTTGACCTCTGTTGACCTCAGATGACCTCAACCAGAAACAATAGAGACCATTTACTCACTATATGGGTAATCGACCATCCTTGTATGAGAATGATCTGACCTTACATTATTCACTTAGAGTGGTAACAGGAGGTGTCACAGACACACACACACACATAGATACACATGCATCCATGACTGCATAGATTCCTTTTGCCTCTGGTAAAAGTGGTAAGGAAACCAAAAGGGCATGCATGGCCAAATGGCTATGGGTTATTATTAGTTTTTTGAGGATTTTATATGGGGCAGCATGGCCATCAGCAAGGGCACGATGCCATGGCCGTCGGTGCCGTCAGTTATTTTGAGCCCTGTAAATGTGTAACATGATAACTTCAAGAGAAAATTTGCTTTGTGAGCACAATCCTGGGTGGATTGGATTTCCCAACAAAATGGCCAATTCTTCCCAATCAGGAGGGCTACAGTCCCTGACAAGGAGACATGGCCCCCCTGGACCTCGCAATAGTGCCACTAGGCAGTTTAACTTTGTGATCAAGTTAGTAACATCTTTTGTTTCTTTTCATAATTTGTTGTCAATTATTTCAAAAATGTATGCATAAAATTAAATCAAATTAATTATAATTTGATCTTTGCATGATACACTTCAATAATTAAACACAAAAAGTTTACATTGGTATGTGCATTCATGGAAATGATAGATTAAGAAAACAAAGAAATGCATTAAATTCCTTCTACTAGGGATTGTGCGACATCATAATTCGACTTACTCAAGTCTGTTTACATTCATTTGAGGCAAAAATGACAGCGCCCTTCCCTGATATTAAAACACGTATAACTCAGGAAGGAAACAATATTTGTCGATGACATTTTGGTAAGATGTTTATCCTACACTTCTGCTTCAGGTGTCAAAATTAATTTTCAGGGTTTAATTCTTCTTTAAGGAAGGGCATCTCCATTCAATAGCATGGGGTTCAACGCAAACGCGGTACATTTGTGCTCAATTAATTTATTGTATAGCGCCACCTGTTCGACACTTGGTATGAATATAGTCTTAAATTACTGCTTGGAAGTCGAAAGGGATGAGTAGTGTAGGGTTACGGCGCAGGGCTTGTAATCTAAGGTCTGATGGTTCGAAACCCCTCGGCCTGTTCTGAAGTTTTGCAAATTTTACAATCTCTTCCCTGCATTTGTCAATTCTCCGAGGAACGAATCTGCAAGACTTTTTCAATATTCAATCAGAGTTATTACCGGGGGTGTAGGGACCAATAGGGGCACTCGACTTTGGGTAAATTCCCCCTTTTTGGAGAATGAGGGGTGATTTGATTTAGAGGTGGAACTTATAGCTCCAGCCGTCTGGACTCGTTTTTCTGAAGATACGGGTCGCGCCCTGATATTTGCTATTTTGTCTTTTTTCGGATTTCAAGATACAGAAAATGATTACGAGAGGGGCGGGAACGTGGAGGGGAACTGCGGTACGTTCCACCCCCCCCCCCCCCTCACCCGGGGTCCAGTATAATTTCACACGGAATTTTCTCCGGTCGGATTGAATGAGCGAGGCATCTTTTTCAAGATTCAATTGGAGTTATTACCGGAGATGTAGGGAACGGTAGGTTCCGTGGCGTAGCCAGAGAATTGTTTGGGGACGAAATGGGGACGATGACAAAGATAATTATTGCTTTTTCAGCAGTTTTTACTGCTGAACCTTAAAATGGTGATGGCAAATTTGTTTTCCCCCTTAAATGGGGGAGCAACAAATTTCATCCACGCTGAATTGTGCTCAGACTCCTCACAAGTCCTCAGTTCACCTGGGTGGAGTGAGGCAATCTAGACGAAGTGCCTTGCCTAATGACACACGTGCCCGCCGCCGGGACTCAAACCCTTGATCCTAATAGATTACACGGATCTGAACATCAATCTATTAGATCGCCACGCTCTTCAAACTATTCCTATAACTTCGGTGAGCCATACAATAAATTCAATTGTGGTAATGTCCTCCTCTGGAATTCCCCAACTTCACTTCTCTACGTTTATAATCACCATTCATCATTATGAGAATAAAAAACGAACATGGGGGACGATGATCTGCGAAGGTAGTGAGTGCATGTATGATAGGGCATTTTTAAAGAAAATCTCACTAGTGGTGCAAAATATGCTAGAGGGCCCATTTCTCGTTCGAAAAATGGTACATTGTGGCCATTATTTCTGACGTATGTTGTAACCATGGCAGAACATATCACACTGGTTCACGTAAAAATCATCCAGTGACTGCGGGCGAAGCGGGCAACATGTTTAATAAGGGGTTAATCGTGTCCGATAAGTGCAATGAAGAAACAATGAACATTACTGCGCACGGAGCGCACGCAAAAAAGCACCATGTTTGGGTTATACCTAACGCATGACACATTCGGCACAAATAACGCTACATGACAAGACATGAACAAATATATAGACTGCAGCGAAAAAAATGTTTAATGTCTGATTTGGGGGTTATAAACAGCACATCCAGCACCAAATAACACTGCATGAAGTGATATGAAGAAGCATACACAACGGTGCCGCTCGCAGCGAGCGATTTTTTTTGGTTGTCACGTCCGATCTTTGGGTTACAAACAGCTTCCGTATGACCATGCAAAAACATATGGACGGCACCAACAAATCGTAGCCATGTCTGATTTGTGGGTTATAAACAGCACATTCGGCACAAAATAACGCAGCATGAACAGAAGAAACACACAGAATGGTGCCCCGCGCGAAGCGAACATTTTGGTTGTTGATCTTTACGATTTTTAGCGTAAGACATTCTTAACAATGAAATAGGCTTATATATTTAGGCAAAGCTAGGCCTTTGTGTAGTACACTCAGGCTCGTCGTTTCGTTTTTGGAGAATAGACGAAAGGGGCCCATTGACTACTGGGGCAAAAACCTTAATTTGGCTTCACTACTGATAGGCATTTGCCCCAGTAGTTTGTATGTTAACAAATGCCCTGAGGTATGAGGCATTTATGCTTGGTCATGCTCGTTAGCAGGTTTTGTAGTCTGCAGATCTCTTCTTAGCTTAGCTGGGGAATGACAGACAGTAAGCCTACTGGGAGATCGCTGACGGGTGTGACAGTGAGTGCACCACTGATAAGTCATTCAGGACACCGTCTAACTTGTTAGCATTTTTGGTGTGGCTCTAGGCAGGTGCAGCATAATCGGCTGTGGAATACACGAGTGTAAGGGCTAAATGTCCGTAAGGTCATAGAAGACACTCAGCCAACCAGTGCCAGCAAGTCTCTCAAAGAAGATTCACTCGAGCTCGGATCTTGGTGACAACACTCTTCATATGGTGGGAGAAAGTGAGACTGCGGCAAAGCGTAACACCAAGGTTCTTGGGCGTAAGATTGAAATTCAACTTCCGTGCGGCACATCTGTTTGCAAGTTGGAAGACTGAGCCAAAGTCTTTGGCATGCTGAGCTTAAGGTGCCATTGTGTACTAATATTCTTATCGAGGGATAATTCAGTAACTTCAAAATAGTGGTCAGCCGTTCCGGGTGCGGAGCCGTCGGCTTATGAGTACTACATGCATTCTCTTCTAGGCATGCCAGATACAGAGATGTATAGGAGCAAGGACGGAGCCTAGCGGTACACCGTTTTGTAAACTACTCTTCTTGCTACGTGCACCATTTAATGTTTCGAGTATGAATGAACGGTGTTGGACTATCAGCAAAATGAACTTAGTCATTTTGACATCTGGGAATATCTTCAGTAACTTGAGGTACAGACTGTAATGCCAGACTGTGTCATATGCAGCAGGTCTACAAACACAGCACCAAACTTCTGTTTCTTCTGGAAGGGATGCTCTGTGTCGTAGACGAATCTGGTGACTTGATCAGTAATTAATCTACGCTTTGGGAAGCCAGCCTGGGTAGGAGGGGGGGGGGGTGTTCCTCAGCTGTGTCGATTATTCCACCATGAATCATCCCAGGAGTTTATTGATGTGAGAAAACAAGGAAATTAGCCGATGACACTTGGGATCATCTGCAGGTTTCCTGGGTTTCAGGATGGCAATCATTCGGCAACCAGCCTTCCATCCGGATATTATTGATGAGGTAGTGGTGCAGGTAGAGAGAAATTCTAGCAGCCAGGATTTACTTTCAGGACTCACTGAAGATAAGTAAGTCTCTTGATCTCGGAATTCACTGATCGAGTGTGGGCTTTGGCTTGGTCTCGCCACTATTCCGAGCTTGTTGATGGTAAACCATGTTTAGCTTTGAGACTTCTTCGTCTGACATGCCTCTTCTCTCCGACTAACTCCAGCAGGTCACTGACGGCATATATTTTCTCTCTCTCTTCGTTAGTCTTGAACGCAATGTAAGTCCGGTACAGCAGGCCACATTCTCTATCATTGCAGCATGGAATGTGTAGATTCCTCCCCTGGGGATAGAGTGGTCGGCACCTGATGTAACATGGTTTGTAAGCTGAGATGTAAGTTTGACGGTGAGTTTCTTGAACTTGGGCCAGTCTGCTTTTCTGAAGTCTGCTCTCCTTGGAGAGGTTCGATACGGCCATCCTGACTTTATTGGGGACAACGATATGGCAGTAACCAGACCTTGGAAACTTTGAAAAACCGTTCTTGAGCAGGTGTGTCTGATGTTGATGACACCAATGACAGACCAGGACAGGTTAAGGGAGTTTCAAAGTAAACTGGTTATTGCTTTCCTATCAGGGCGACATCTAATTTTATCCTATAAGAGCAATAACAAAATATCGTGCCTACCCGCTTCTTTATTTTTTGGGTCAGCCTCTACCCTATTCCACCTTTAGTATTACAATAAAATAAAAATGCAGTGACCTGTGTGAGCCGCGCTAAAAGTTATCTTAACCTATATTTGTAAATAAAAGAGTAATGGGTGCAAACAGCATCAGATAATAACGAATATGAAGCCCGGCCTTATCCTTATTTAAAAATTCCAGACAAGAAACATTTTTATTTTTATTTGGCCTTGTATGCACACGATGCAGATTATCATTGGCCATAGCCCCCCCCCCCAACCAGACCCCTTCCGGTCGACCGACCCTGCATAAAATATTTGTCTGGTATCAAAACCACCAGATACTTCTTTCTCTCATTCAAATATTTCAGACCATCTGTGGTTTACATGGGCCTAGCAGAGTTGTCTATGCAATTAACGAAATACACGTAAAACACGGAAGATAGTGTCTATAGCTGTATAGATAGACTACTAATGTCTGTTTAAAAAAATCAGGGATATGAGAATCATTTAATCATAACAATCAAGGAATGAATAATGATATTATGTTCTTGCTAGAATAATTATTCTGTGTAGACCTATCTACTGTCGCTAGAATTCCTCTTCTTCTTAATCTCCTTTCCCCTGCTCCTATCCCCCACCCTCTTTAACAAACAAGAGGGCATGATCCCCCCCCCCCTTGTCTTGAGCACGACCCTTATTCCAAGTCGACGTGACAACTGACAACAACTCTTTACATGGCGTTTGTCAACTGTTCAAATCGACGCAAACATTGAATCATTTCCAGTTTTTCTTGTATGCCTATTACATATAAACTTGTTAGCACTATAGTGGGATATTTGTTCCAGTTATATTTGGTTTCCTATTCATTTTGGTGAGTATTTTATTGGGAGACTCTAAGTATGCCTTAGGTATGAGGTCCATTGTAGCTTAGCCTCGGTCTGGATTACGTTGAAGGCCTTGTCTGACGTAAGCCAGGCCTAGGCTAACGTACCGTGTGTAGGTATTTATATGGACCTGCCGTTGGTCTAGGGCTAGGCTGTGGCTGCTTTCGAATTCCGAGCGACAAAATCTGCATGTATTTTCTGTTCAACTGATGATAGATTATCTTCAGCAAGTATTGATAATTAGTTACAACAAAAATATTATAGAGAAAGTCATAATTTAATTTCACAAGCAGTAAACTGATATAAGCCTAGCAGACAAATTTATTTTCTGATTCCATTTAATATTAGATAGCCTAGTGTAGTCCTAACGTTTGGTTACATTCAATGCACATAGTCTAGTTTAGTGAAATCCTCGGTTCGGAGCTTTTAACCACTATGAAATAAGTACAATGCCGTCCCACTTGAGCAAAAAAATGAAGGCAAAAATCAATCACTTGCTTCTTGAAAAATTATGATGATGGAAAACTGATTTAAAAGTCATATTATTAATATCAGAATAGTCGTCGGTAGATAGCTACGACGATACGGGTGGTCATGGTAACGGATTAGTTCGAGTAACATTTATATAATGGAGCGCGCCTAATATGTGAGTATTATGCTTCTCACAAGGCATAAGCCTTAAATTAGATGTAACACTAACTAATAAAATGAATACTGTCGCTGATAACAAACTTACGAAAATCAGCGGGAAAAATTGACCTTTGAGCCAAAATTTGCTTATTTAGCAAAAGTAGATTTATGTCGATGTTTAGTATGTTATAAAGACGATTTGTTTCTACCGAAATACGTTTAGGTTTAAATCTTAGATTGACTGGATTATTTCGACATTTTTAGTTGTTGACAACTAAACTAGCTGGGGTGACGTCGAACGATAGGCGCTGCTCATTTATACTACGTAACTATATATACACCAGTGATACAAAAAGAACATCGATTGGTGTTACTCAGACTAAACACCGTCCTTCTATTAAGTTAGGGCAGTGATTCTCAAACCCAGCTTTTAGGGCCGCATGCGGCCCTTGAGCCCTCTCAGTGTGGCCCCTGAACTGATTTTACGTCTTAAGAAAATCATATAATGATTTGATTGATGTTTCTGGAATGCAGCCCTCGACATCAGCCCTGCCTCTCTATTTGGCCCTGACCCTCAACAAGTTTGTAAATCACTGAGTTAGAGTAACACAAACAATTATTACATTCTCTTTTTTGTTGGGAGTCAATTGAGCATATACGCACTGAACGTGCGTCTCGAAGGAGTACGCCTTTCCCGCGTGTTACTTTGATTCAAGGAAGATTTCACTAACATATGCAGACACTATTCGGGGTCTATAAGGGTCTAAGACAGCTATACTGGGTGAATTTTTTAATAGTTTGAGGAACCCCAAATACGCCAGGAGCTGCCAAATTGGATTGCATTGCACGTTGTGCACTTGGCTCTGGAAAAAAAGATACGCCGGTTACAGTGTACTTTACTATAACTGGTTTAGATCAAGCTTAGACACCGCGGACAGTATTTCCTGTTATACCGGTCATCCGCGCCGGGCAGCAACTTTTTTATACTAGAACGCTAGCGCAAATTGACAAATCAAATTCATGGAATCCAATCATGTGATGCTTTTTCAAAAACCAAGTTCTAAATGTTTTCTTCTGGTTTTGACCCCGTATTATGAAAGAACATGCTTCATTCACCCTAGGGAGCCGACCCTAACCTTTTTTCTGAACCCTAACTCTGATTTTAAACAAAAATTGAAAATTCCTGAAAAATGGAATTTTGCTCTAGCGTTCTAGTAAAACAAAAGTGGCCGCCGGGCAAGTATGCACTGACGTGACTGCATCGTCCGCATGCATTTGTTCCACACTAGTGCAGCACGTAAGTTAAATCATTATTGAGCTAGAACTTTCGGAGTAACAAAGTTCAAATCTAATCAATCATCATTGCAGGTATAAATAGTATTGTTGGTAAAACAAATTGTTATTATTACATTAGGCAATACTGTCGCAAAATCCTAAAATAATGTTTTGGCCGCCATTTGCATGAGACAGATTCAGTTGAGGTCAGTTTAGGATAAAACTCGAGGGGTTACTATTTTGGTAGGAACTCCACTTTAGACAAGGGGACCGCCAAGAGAACACGAATTTCTCACCTCGTATCCATATTTTGCTTTTTCTTGAATCTGTCCTGGTGCTGTAGTTATCTTGGAAGTGCTGAACGTTGTAGGCTCCGGTGATGAAAATGCAGGTGATCTAGATATCACCTTGCTTAGACTGTGCAGCCGATACAGTGGTACACCACGATAAGGGCAAATGCAGGTGAAGTAGCTCTCACCTTGCGATAACGCGTATAAGCCAAGCTCGAGGCGATGATCGCTGACATATACTAGGCTATATTATAAAATGTCCCACAGGAACCTAACCGTGATAAACTAGACATGGCTGCTGCTAAGCTAGTGACTATAATGACAATAATAACTGTCCATTAACTTCTGCCAGCCTAACTGCTATAAATGTTAACTCTCAACTAACAACGCTAGAAGAAATTGAGGTGATGAAGCAGACTGCTCTTTTAACAATGTCCTAAGACTAAAACTAAAGTAAACCCATTTCCTGCCAAGATTTTATCCAGATGTTCTAGAATTTTCCCAAAGGGTCAGAAGTTATTAGAAGCTGTTCCATTAGATAGGAAAGGGCAAAAAATGGCATTCCTAATGTTTTCTAATTTTTGCAAGGTGATTATGGGGCAAAATAGGCTATTTTCAATGTCAATGGGATTTACACATTTAAGGAAAAGCTAGGCCTAACCAGACTTGGACCTATCTTCCCAAGACAAAAATTTCACCTACAATTTATGTTTAGGGGCCTAATAATTGTTCCAGGATGTTTGGGTGTAATCCAAAATAGCGCCCATCCGATCATGGGCATTTCGCAATAATTGCTCGTAACTTTCTCTATGATGGCACTATACCCCTACAAAAAATACCAGGAAGCGAGGAATGTTCTTGAGCATATTTTGAACCACAAATCAGAGGCCTAGGGTATTGCCTTCGGAAATTATGAGTTTCCAAACACCCCCTCGAAAATTGTGTCAAAATAGCGACATATCGGGCTTTTCACAACTTATTTTTCTAATAACTTCCTAACCCCGGAAGGTATAGAGCTGTAACTCTGGATATCAATGCAAGGTACTTTGGGGAACGTTAGAACAAGATACAGAGCTTTATGTGAAGGCGTGGGAAGTTTTTTTTTTTGAGGTCACTGAAGCGTGAAATTCAAGGTTGAGTCAAGGTCACCACATTTTTGAAATTATTTCCAAAGATTAGCCCTGTTTCTCATTTTGAGCTTGGGGGGGGGGTGTCGGATGATGGTTTAATAAATGTTTGAAAAAAAGTATCTCCATGTCGTCAAATTTGCGACCGTGGCTGGTAAAGGTTCAATATTCATACGGTGAAGTACCGTCAATAATTTGTTCTTAAAATACGGTGAAGAGAACGAAACTGAAATTCACAGATCTAGCTTTTCTCTGTAAGAAATCGAAATCATTTTCCCATTTGCTGATAGCTATAGGCGGAACAGTTAATAATAATAATAATAATATTTAAAAAAATAATATTAATAATATCCTGTTACTGCCTGGCCCGAGTGGTTATAGCATCATGTCATCATACTATACGCTTAGATCAGGGATTCCCAACTTGTGTTACGCGTACCACCAGTGGTACATTTTGGACTTTCTTGGTAGTAGGCCTACGCGACGTGGTACGCAGTGTGCTTCTTTTTTATTCCGCTTCTCCCTGTTTTTGCACAATAATTAAATTGATATTCAAAACGGAATGCCGTACATTGAAAACTGTTGTTATGAACCATTTTGCGTGTATGAATACATTGTATTCAATAAATTCAACGAGTCTTATAATTATTGTTCGTTTGGCCTATAAGGTATACACGCCGAACTAACTT
>JAODUJ010194695.1:0-10658 GCA_027564615.1 Psolus chitonoides
ATTTTGCCATTTTTCTCCAGGCTGTTCAAGTTTTCTGAGGGACCACGGGAATAAGATAACGAATGGGTTGCGTATGAGCGTGTGAGTAGCCTAGATTCCTGTGTCACACGCTATAGATGCGTGTGTGTTGGTATGTCTGCAAAACGAACGTCCATACAAATATGCACTTAAAGGGATGGGCTGAGGATAATTTTACTACTCCAGCAACAAAGCTGATAATGAAAAATATAAAAGAGTACGTCCCATTTTCTGAGATTTGTTCCAGTTAATAACACAATTTTTGCAGGTTGCAAAACAGAATATGAAATTTAGCGTCGAGAAGAGCTTTGTTCCACATTGGAAATTCCTTAGGTTTGACGTAAATTGAGCCGCATGTAGTCACCGGCACACATCAACCTACTGATAATATTAGAGCTTATAGCCCCATATTACAGGTGACATTGATACATATGACGTTACCATTGAGAGCTCCAATACCTCGACCAGTTAATAGGATTACTCGAATGGAAATTAACTAAGTAACTAAGTAACTTCACTATCCTGCTGTCGGCGGTGTAGTTAATGTAGCATATTTATTATGTCTTGATTAATTTTCAGTTGAAACAAGAGTGCTGGTTGCGTACTAGCTATATACTAATTTGTAGCATTTGTACAGGAGGCTATATAGGCTATACTGAAAACATAGGACACCGAACGACGTTGACACGATAATAATTAACCTGTAAAGGTCATCTTGAAAGTTACAGCCAGTTGGACATCCAAGTTGATGACATTTAGCAGAATAGGCTGAATCTCAGGATTATGAATGAGTTTCATCTACGATCATTGATGTAGGCCTATAAACACAAATATGCTACTTGTGTCACGTCCAAACAAAGTCGAAAGATTACTTTATACATGTGTAGAGAGACAACCAACACGTACTAATGTATTTAGTCTATATATATATAGTGGGCATTATTAGGTACAAATTCCTTTGTTTACATTTGCATAAAGAGGTCGGAATGAGATTACTTCAATGGGTTATAATTATAGCAGACTAAAAGCAGACTTTACTGGATAATCTCATTTAGTAAGCATAATGCCAATCTCGATAGATTTGAAGTACGAAATCGAAGCAATTAACACATAAGCTATCTGACAATTAACACCTTACATGCCAGAACATGTCGTGCCGTGGACATAAACTGAGAAAAGTACCCATCAAATGCTAATAAATGGGTTTATGGGGTAGTTTTAATCAATATATACTTGGTACATACACACCGAACTAGTTTAATTACACATCTTTGTCATTAAACGACGACGAAATTAAGCATGCCAACATCTACAGTAGGCTCAATTGATGTTATGGTATGGTATGATGTGGCACCACACCCCTGCGTTGGCGCAAAGCGCACAGGTTAGATCATCGAGTCCCACGCCTGTATGGTACTTTCACCAGTTCACAATTATTCATCAATAGTGACACATTGTGTTTATTTTTGCATTTTAGTATCGTTTGGAAGTATGTCAGTGATGTTCCTTAGTATAAAATACCAAGTTATACTTGGTTAGAGCAGTTTTGATTGTACTGATTTTTAAAAATGCTGGCATATTTCCGGATTGTTTTGAGAGAATTTTAACTAATTAACGTATGCACGGGAGTGACTTGCGATATCATCCATATTCTGTACACCATACCTAAAGTGTATATCGATATCGTTTAGTGACGTCATTCGTTGCGAGACCACTATTCGCCAGTAGTTCGAACAGATATTGTAGAGCTTTCAAAAGGGATGAAAAGTCCAACCGGAATAATTTGTCGGGACGATAAATTATTCATGAGTTATGAATTAATCAATCACTTATTTATTAGATAATAGTTGTCAGGCTAAGTTACATGTATGCAAGTTTACCACCAACAATATATCAAATAATACAGAGAACGTTGTTGGTTTCAGTTGTTTACAAATTTATTTGCAAAATTGGCGAGAAACGCAATGTACCACTTTAGTTACGGTAATGCAACACGTAATACCAACGCGCTCAAGTGATATTACTCGAGCGTGGAGGTTGTGTGATATGGTCTTTTATTCTCTATACACACGGGACTACTTTAAATGTAAAACAGACTACCTCGTTATTAAATAGTGTCATTTATCGACTTGAACTTCTGTAGGAGCTCGAGCAACAGCCACCGAAGTTGGACGGTCAATAATTATACAGAATTATACTGTTCTCTCTTTAGAAATAGGCTTACCCTAACTGGAGTCAATCAGAGTCCAAACTCGCAGCTCATTTTTGTTCTTAACTCCTGTCAGCTTCTAATTAAACATGTTTGTCTAAACGACGTAGAAATTATGCCCCGAAGTAAAAGTGTATATATCAGTAAATGTTCATTTGCATAATACCTCAATTGACCTCATCTGTCATGCACTTGAACAAATGCAGGGGTGTTCTTGCTGTAGCGTGGCAGTCATAATTTTGACCGGAGTTTACCGGTGAGTGCATACTACCACGTGTAAACAATTCAATCACCTACCAAACTTGATATCACCCAGTATGCATACTGTACGTGCAAAGTGCACGAAATAACCTCACGTACACAAACAGAACGAATCCGGAATGAATATATACAAATTATGATCCCTTTTAAAACACCCAATAACGTATCAAAGTTGTTGATCCCACTTCCATTATATATACGCCCAGTTCTTTTAAGCACAAATGGTATAGTGACGATAGATTTTTTCATTTTGCCATAGGAATCTAGGAGACTGCAAATTTTAACAAAATATGTCGCATATCAAATCAGACCTCATGCAATATCAAATAGGTAGGTTTGAACTTGTTCAATTCTGGATTATATCTTATTTCATCATAGATAACAAATACACCTATGTTGGAAATTTATTCAATACACTATTTGTAAAAAAATGTGTACAGTAATGGTACTTTCATGTTTATTTAATTGTTTATAATAAATACAATATTGCCCCAAAAATATTGCTAAAAAGGCCACTTCGTCTCGAAAATATACGTACTAAAGAAAAATAAGCACCGATTATAGGCAACATGACATTGTTCAAATAAGATTTAGTTCGATAGTTATATCACCACTTCTTTGATAAAATAGTTTTTAAATGTTTGACTTACCCGTTCCTTGCCGGATCACAATATCATTACGAATCCTATACTAATAATATATGGATAGCAGTGCTGGTCGGCCTTTTACACAACGCTGACAGTATGAAGATGGGTCCTCAACCCCCTCAGGGAGGAATCCATTTGAGGCAATGCACTTATACTTTGCGATGTAAACACCGCACGGGAGAAGGTAAGGACAGGGGGAATGGCTCACAGTGCTGCAGCTTAATATAATATGGGCATACATTTGGGATGTGCCAGCCCGCAACTTTCTGGTTATTCTTGGCTACTTCAATGCAAGGCTGGGACCCGAGGATACACCTTTCACATACCACAGCGAGACCAACAGGAATGAGGAGTATCTAGTTGAACTGATGATGGAGAACAAACTTCTGGCTACAAATACACAAGGCGTCGACTGGATTACATTCTTGTGCGGCGGTAATGGCTACAATTCATTTTACATAGCTGGTTCTGACCACAGAGTTGTCTCCATGAAAGTCAGACTGGGTCTGAGAGTACCTAGACCAAGACCGAGATCACTATACGACTGGAAGGCTTTCTCCTCAAGACCCGATCTTCAGGCCATGTATACAGTGGAAGCCCATAATCGCTTCCAAATACTTGTAGAAGGGGACCTCAGTGAGAGGAATCGAAGATTCCCTTGTTGCCAATGAGGAGGCAATGAAGTTGCACATGCCAAAGAAAGAGAGAGAGAGCCAGGCAGTCCCAAAGAAAAACTCCCGATGTACTAATGGCGAGACAGAAAAAGGAGGAGCATCAACAGAAGCACAATATAAATCAACCAGTGGAAGACAGCGGACCGATGAAGCAGGCAAGACAACTATGACACCTATGATATGATTAAGGAAGAAGAGGCGATGGAAAAGTCAGGAGGATAGAAGAAGCTCGAAGAGGAGGGCGTTGTGATGTTGTTTGGAAGGTCATAAACGAGGTCACAGAGCGCAAGTTTTTAGGAAGGTGGAACTCCCCTTTGATTTTTTTTTGATAATTAGGGGCCTTAAATGCAATCTGGTGCTATATTTTCATCTTTTGAAGTCACTTTTTATCTTAAAAATTATTTTCATTTTTTTATTAGTCTGTCCAATATTTTCATTTTTAATTAGGGCGGATCAAGACATTACACCAGAAAGCGAAGATGAAACGCAGATTGTTCACTTGAAAGCATATTAGTTATATATGTAAACTGTTGGGCGGCTGAAACCTGTCGGGGATAATGGTGTATAGTGCACACTGTATCGCATCTGTTCGTACTGGGCTAAACCATGCCAGAATCAGATTGTCCAGCGCGCGAAGCGAGCCAATTGTTGTGGGTATCCAAGAATCATTACACCCCTGAACGTGCCGCACGCGTAAGGTGAACGATGGGGGTCTTGGTCTTGGAATTCTAACCCAGACCTGGCCGGTAATTTGAAGTTTTCTTTCCGGCAGAAGGCAGGTTCGGCACAAGTGATACCACGTAATCAGACAACGAAATGAAACACTACTGCCCGCGAAGCGGAAAAAAAGTTATGTCCGATCTTTGGGTTATGAACAGCGCATTTTGAACAAGCGAAAGTCAATATGCTGGTGCGCGACTTTTTGGGTGGTAGTGCATACCAAAGACGAGGGGCAGCAACCTCGAAATACCTATCACCCCATGAATGTCTGGATCTCTGTTCCTAAAGGAGAAACATGTTGCAAGAATGAATTAGGTTACGTGATGGCGAGTACAGCTCAAGTAACTCAGAGTGCAGTGATTTAGTGATTTAGTAAGTCAGTGATTTGAAAACATGGAACAACTGACCACAACGTGGATAACTTTTTCGTCTACTACAGACCAAACATTCTACTTTACAGAATGTATTATTAGGACAGTTTGACCCTGTCCGGCATACTAAATTGATTCAGAAAATCAATGGCCACCTATGGCTTCTTTATCAAATCATTACACATTCATATTACATTGCATCTTTCTAGGGTCCTTCCGGGCAAATAACTTGGAATTATTGGACATTCTAACGTAAATTGGTAAAAGCATCAAGGAAAGATAATCTGAGACTTCATCAATGTCCATCGTGATGATATCCGTATTTGATCAACACTCTACTTGTATTACCTAAGCTCATCGACTTCATTTCTCTATTTTCTCCTTCACCTACAATTCATCCGGGTTTTATCCTCGAGATATATAACGTTGGCCAGGAAATAGCCATTAGTGCTTCAATTCTCACTCAAAATACTTCAAAGATCATCAGGCAATAAAAGTTTCGTCACTTGCCCCGCGGCTAAGAGGATGGTAATTTGGAATTTTTATTTTCAATATGTTTGGTAGATCTTTAGGTTAAGTGTCTCGCCTGTTAGTACGTATTACACGGTCAATCACTACCAATTGTGCGTAATAAATCTCTATGTACTGATATCGGAAATTCCATTTCAGGCCACATCATTAGATCTATAGGTATATTTAGCATACAAGGGTGAAGGACGGCATGAAAAGTTACTAAGACCGCGTACACACTATAGAATTTTCTTCTTGCGACGATGATCGAACGAGGTTTAACAATTTTATATAAATGTGTACGCACTTTCCTTCTTTCAACGAAGATTAAATTGCTTAGTTTGACAACAGAAGGCAAACGAACTGCAGCGGGCATCAGACCGGAATGATATGACAAATTTCTACTAGGGACTCGGAAGTAGTTTGGGGACCACAGAAAAAGGCCCATTTCACCTGAAATTATCTTGTGGAAAGGAGGTCATCTCGAACAGCACAAGAGTCCTGGAGAGATGGGCAGAACATTTTCAGAAGCTTTTTGTTTTTTGCTAGGATCCTCCTCAACAGAATCACTACCTACATTACACCAGGAATAATACCCGGGACACAGATAATACCCGAGACATGTGGCTTCCTTGCAAACCAAAGCACAATAGACATGATCTTTTGAGTCCGTCAACTCCAAGAAAATGCATTGAACAGGACAGACCCCTCCATGTGGTCTAAGTGGACCTCACCGGGGCTTTTGGTAGTGTAAGCAGGACAGGTCTGCGGCAGCTGTTGAGAAAGTATAGATGTCCAGAGAAATTCAATAGGATGGTAGAGGCAATATACACACTGGGATGATGGCCAAAGTCAATAGTACAGGTGAAACATCGGACACATTCGCCGTAACAAATGGTGTAAAGCAAGGATGTGTGTTGGCTATGCTGGAAGAGGCTTTCCGTGATCTTGACGACGGGGTTTACATACAGTCCCGCCATGATGCAGACATGTTTAACGTCTCGCGTTTCAGAGCTAAAACCAAGAGTACACTGTACACAAATCCGTTTAAGGTAACTCATATTTGCAGATGACAGCGCTCTAGTCGCTCACACACCAGAACATATGCAGCGTATTGTAAATGCTTTTTGTACTGCATCGAAGAAGTTCGGCCTACAGAATAACATCAAGAAGACAACAGCGTTATCCGAACTAAACTCTGTCCAAACATTGGAAGAAAATATCAAAGTTGATGACACTCTTCTAAACACAGTAGAAATTGTTAACCTATCTGGGAAGTACACAATCGAAGGATGGACGCATCGACGCCGAGTTACAGAAAAGGATGGCGAAGTACAGTTTTTGGACGACTGCACGAAAGACTCTGGAGTAATCACTATGTTTCCACTGGAGTCAAATGTCCCATATATAGGGCAATTGTTATATCCATCCTTTTGTATGGAGCTGGAATATGGACATTTATATGGAAGCCAGATGAAGACATTACACGCCTTTATGATGAGATATTTGAGATCAATAATGAATATCACATGGAAAGACATGATTACGAATAGGGAGGTCCTAGACCGAGCAGGTTTGCCCTTTATGGAAGATCTCCCTATAAGAGAGAACCTTCGGTGGGCAGGACATACAACGAGAATGCCACCTGGAAGGTTACCCAAGCAGAGTTAGAAGACGTGATCGTCCTCGCCTCCGTTACAAGGACACTATTAAGAGGAACCTGAAACAGGGGGAATTCACCCTAAATCATGGCCATCCCTGGCTACTAAAAGAGACAGTTGGAGAGCGACTGTTAATAAATTTGGAAGCAGCCTTTGTCGCTACGTGACTGACAGGATAATGATGATATCAGTTAAATATAATGTTATTATACAAATAGAATTCGTGGGCCTTACAAATAACGGTTTTTTAACTTTGTGAGCTAATAAAATGTTGAAGAAAGAGACTTCTGCTTTGAAATTTGGATGAACACTTTTCAATTCTGGTCATCTTTATATCATTAATTATCAGCCAAATGTTTTCTTTCATGGGTGGACCAAAGTTTCCAAATCTGATCCAGGCTTTAACAAAACGCTTACATTTTTATATTATTTTCTCCAACATACAGATACACACAAATAAAATGCGTAATTTCTACATTTCAGGATTTCATCGCCATGACTCAATTAGAATACTAGGTTCCAAAGAAAACAATATAACTGATCCTGTGGTGCTGCTTGTGTTTTCCAAGTATAATATTGTTTTAGGAACTATATAAAGGTATTTTGTTACATTAAATCTACTTGGATGTATCTCGTACATTGGCAAGATGTGACCCGCTAACGAATTACATTGGTAATCTGAGATGTACCTACATTACTCGCCTCGTGATGTATCCCTATCAAACGCAAAAACTAATACCAGTCGAACTAGATGTTCTCAAATTTCCACTTATTACACAGCTGTACAGCTTCATGTTGAAAGCCTTAGCTTGATTTATCAACATTCAACAGATTACTTTTCATGAATATTTGACCACGAAATTCAAATTCTGTCAAACAATTGTAGGTCCGATAAATGCTAGACTCAAGCATGCCAGGATAATATATAAAAGAATACGACACACTTTGAGAGGACACCATATCACAAAATACTACTTTCTATTACTTTCCATGCCAACCTTCGAGCGAAATTTCCAGACGTACGGTATGTGGTGACAGTGGAATTGTCTTTGAGATTGTGTGCAGCTAACAAAAACTGGTCTTGTATTGAGGATGTGAGGAAATACCTTCGTCAAAAAGAATATGTTCAGATACGCAGAGCACCGTGAAAAAAATCTATGAACTAAAAAAGGACCGTCTCATACGATGATGTAGACCTACTACGGTACTTTTATGAGATGATGTAGGGTAACAATTTGATACAGTAATGTACTACTTATTGTACATATATCATAGGCTATTATATGAAATTATATGAAAGAAGGACATCATTGTACAAAATTAGTAAAAATGGTATAAAAAGTATATAGACCCCTATAACCTGATCATGTCGGTAACAATACTCATCATAGACTATCAGGTGTGCTTTTTGGCGTTCCATAATACCCAACACCGGCAACACCTTTATTTATACCTATATAATTATATACATGTGTAATAAAACGCAAATAAGGGTCAGTGCTGTTTCACTTAATCGCCTACGTGTAATTAAAGAATTCTAACTAGATCTTAAATTTCAACATAAAGTGGTGCTTGTACTCTTCACTGAAGCAATATTACAGAGAGGCCCAAAGCGAAACATGCCAACCTCAGTGTCGCCTAAAACGGTTGAAGAACACCAAAAGCTAAATTCCAGGAATAATAGGCTAACGGGCGAAAAACCAGTCAAAAAGCATCCTACATATAAAAGGGTAATTGTGGTTATCAACACACGTTGGATATTGTTTTCTCTGGGGTGCGCTATATATTAACACCAGAGACAACACCTTGGAATGACAGAGGGAATGCCACATTTCTTATCTATCTGTTAATAAGATGGATGAGAAAAGTACAGAAAACAGACGTGATTATATAACAGTATCCCAGTAGGCTACACTAGCATTATCGTTATAGTCATTGTTGCCGTCATCTCCATCGCCACCAGCCCACCACCAATACTACCGCCGTCACCACCAAAACAGGTATCACCACCTCTATTATTATCAACATCATCATCGCCACCACCTCCAACACCATCATCACTACCATCATCATCACCATCACCACCACCATTCCCACGGCCACCATCTTCACCATCACTTTCACCACCACCATCACCAATATCATCAAATAATACAAATAGGACATACTGATAGTATAACTAATTTAGTACGAAACGGATAGGCATTCCATTCTTTTGATAGAGCATGTCTATACCGAGATACGTTATGGAATACAAAGGCGTGTACTTGGCTCAGGCCTTATTATTTGATGATGGCCCCGGAGGAAGGTCAAGTTTAGCGCAGGCGTGAACGACGTCTCTACTGGGCGAAGAGGTGAATTTCATCACCATTGATATGTGCGCAACGTACGTGACTTGCGTGGCTTGAGACACAGCACAGCGAATTACATTTTGAAACGATAAATAAATAGAACTGCCTACATAGTACATTTTAATCGTATTTTAACAAATTGCTGGTTTTTTGTTTACGTTAACGTGTAACAAAAACCATTCATTCTACGCGAATAGGCATCTGGGCTATTCAAACACATTACGGTGCTAGTCATAATCAGTTGCTATGTTATAGGCTATCTCTTAGCACAAAAGTCATTTCACTTTGTGCTCACGTCCATTTTATTAAACGTTATTAGTGTACAGTAGATTATCAAGAGAGACTTTTATTAGTATGAGTACGTATACTAGACATGATACAAAACACGTACACATGCGATGGTTGTTTGAAGCTTAACATCGTCAGCTGCTCAATACGGAGCCCCGCAGGGGACATGCGGAAAATTGAAAAGTATGTTAGATGTGTAAATATGAAAGGGCCACAATTTTACACTAAGTGAAAAAAGTTTTTCTTCATTTATGGATGATCTTCCTGCAGTCCTGAAGCCTGAACGTTTACTTGTTTTTTTTATAAGTACTCATGTAAACCTATATGAGTATTTGTAATGTATCTGCTATCATAATTTGTTTGTGGGCAATAATAAATATTTCAGTAAAAAAACATCTTTAAACTCTTTTAATGGACACATTTTAGCTATCAGTTGTTATTTGACAGAGTTTCGGTGGCTATTTGTAAAGGCACCCTCTGTTGGGAATTCCCCACATTTCTATTAGGCTGGACACATTCTGATAATTCTACATCTCCGAAAGTACCAGAAAACATCTGCGAACCTATCGTTCATGAGACATTGCTGATTGTATGTACATTAATTACAAGGGCACAATTTTCTCACTTGCATAGCGAATAACACCGCGAGAGATTGCCCCAGAATATGGATGGCGCTCCCCCATTACTCATATCGCGAACATCGTCACAGACATTGTTTAATTACTGTCTATGACAATAGACAGTATTGCGGTTTCACGAAACTGTGCTGACGGTCACGTGACCGTTTTCTTTCGTCACGAAAATAAGACATTCAGGACTGTTTTCGGAGTTATCATTAAATGCATTATTTCCGTAACTGAGAGGAGACCATAGTGAAGCGAGCTTATCAATTTTCGCCCTAAAATGCTTGAGAAAATAGGATTTCAGTTCCATTTATGTACTTTTCTT
>JAODUJ010194806.1:0-10658 GCA_027564615.1 Psolus chitonoides
TGTTTTTAGGTGGTCTTTTTGGCCTAGAACTATTCCAGATTGGAATGCTTGTAGTTTTAAACCTGACAAATCAAATGAGCCACAGGTGTTATCTGCCGATGGTGAAGATAAATCACCTGCTGAAGCTCTGTGTTAAGCTTGTGCATGTCGCGTGCTGTCCCCTATGCAGTGATAACCACTAGTTGGTGTTTGCATAGTACTAGACAAGACAAGACAAGACATAGGTAGTACCCGATTCCTATTGCTTTTAGTGGAGGTCGAAGGTCATCTGAGATCAACAGAGGTCAAACACCGACAACGTTGTAAACACCATAGCTTGATAGGGAAAGTTTTAATCGAGCTCATACTTTGTTTATGGGTTCATCATAAGTGATACCTGACACCTGTTGCTTTTGGTGAAGGCCAAAGGTTATTTGAGGTCAACAGAGGTCAACACCCAAACCTTGTAAACACCATAACTTGATAGGGCAAAGTTCAATTGAGCTCATACTTGATGTATGTGTTCACCATAGGTAGTATCTGATTCCTATCGCTTGTAGTGAATGTCAAAGGTCATCTGAGGTCAACAGAGTTCAAACACCAAACATCTTGTAAACACCATAGCTTGATGGGGAAAAGTTCAGATGAGTTCATACATGGTATATGTGTTCATCGTTGGTAGTACCTGATCCCTATTGCTTGTAGTGGAGACCAACGGTCATCTGAGGTCAACATAAATCAAACACCGAAAACCTTGTAATCACCATAGCTTAATGGGGCAAAGTTCAATTGAGCTCATATTTGATATACGTGTTCATCATAGGCACTACCTGGTCCCTGTTGCTTTTAGTGGAGGTCAAAAGTCATCTGAGGTCAACAGAGATCAAACACCGAAAATCTTGTTAACATCATAACTTGATATGGTAAAGTTCAATTGAGCTCATACTTGCTATATGTGTTCATCATAGGTATTACTCGATTCATGTTTTTTTGGTGGAGGTCAAAGGTCAGCAGAGGTCAACAACTGAAACCTTGTGAACACTAGAACTTTATATGGCAAACTTTGATTGAGCTCTAACATTTAGGACCTTCATAGAAAGTTCATGATCCTATTTGATTTTGGTGGATATCGAAAGTCGAGCACTGACCACCATAACTTGATTAGCAAACTTTGAATGAGCTAATATTTCATTTCTGTGATATTTATAACATTGGACTTATTG
Source organism: Psolus chitonoides (assembly GCA_027564615.1). Taxonomy (NCBI): domain Eukaryota; kingdom Metazoa; phylum Echinodermata; class Holothuroidea; order Dendrochirotida; family Psolidae; genus Psolus; species Psolus chitonoides. The sequence continues at coordinate 1,203 of JAODUJ010194806.1, forward strand.
ATACGAATGTTGTGGAGATCCATAGACATCTGAGATCAACAAAGGTCGGTCGTAACAATGAACACCTGCAATTATGATGATATCAGACTGTTTTAAATATACCGACAAGGAATCACAAACCTATTGGGTTTCTGGTTGTTTAAAGGAAGTTACAGTGTTTGATTAGTCTGCCAGTAAAAACATCCGTTGATTCAGTTAATTCCTTTAATGATTCTCATTTCTCCTCATATTGTTTCAAAAAAGAGAAATGGGGAATTAATTACATTTTTTGTGGGCCACACAAATTGGCTGCTTTTTACGGACATACCCATTGTACCTAGTAACAATTCCATGTACCCATATTTATTGTAAACACACAGATAATAATCAACCAGATTAGAATAAACTGTATGAGTATATTATAACGTGTGCTGCGCGCCGGCAAGAATCATATTATATTATTCAAACCTGGCACACTGGTTTTTGCTCGACCGCCTCTTTTCGTGAGTCTTGCCTGCCTGTATTGGACGTTGGAATATATATAGCTAGTGTTTACTTTCCCAATATAGTGAGAAAACATGTAATATGCTGGCTTCATTATCAGTGCATTATCTGTGTTAGTATTTCAAAATTTTGGTGGAAGAGCCTTTGGATCGCAATTCGAAAAATGTACAAATATTACTCCAAATTAATCGATTACGCTCAATATTCGTGCCCAAATCCAATTGAAAATGTACATATTACTAGTTTCATGTATCGTGCATGTCAATATTAGTAGATTTGCTGTGTTTTGGTAACAGGAATAAACACTGCAAGTACCTTTAAAATAAATGATCTCATAAAATATGAATAATGTCAGTGGCAGCGTTTCCGTTGACGGCTTGAAAACTGCACGTTCAGTTTTCAGAAAACTGCACGCAACAAACTATATATGTATATATATATGATAAGCTTACGATAATACATCTTACACCCATGAGTCGGTCAAATTTAAGCGTGAAGTGTTGTGCATTCAAACGGATGCTTATATTAGATTCGATTTATTTCACACCAAAATACATAAAACACAAGTATAAAACACAGACAAGTCTGTCCAGCAGACTTATTTCCACTGTGGTCCCTGTACATACAAAACAGTAGAAACGACATACAAATGAAAAACAAATGGATCCTAAAGCAGGCAAGAGTTGACACTAAATTTGGTTCATAGGATAAATAAAATGATCCAACTCTTCGGTCATCAATGAATCCAAATAGTGTTTTGTTACTCCACGTTTAAATGCCTCAAGGCTAGTGAAAGTTATTTGGAAGAGCATTCCACACCCTACTGGTAATATGATGTGAAGTAGAATGACCATAACCGGATCCATGAGTAGAAATATAATGTTTGCTTCCTCTAGTACCATAACTATGTAAGGACCTATACACTGTTAAATTAAATAGGTAACTTGGAGCAGATATACTAACTATCCTAAACATGTGAGTAGCCTACACTTTAGAAAATGAACTCTATACGCATCAGGAAGCCAATTTAGGAGTGTGAAGTGCTGAGGGGTGTATAACCACGCGCCTCCGAACCTGAAGTTAACCTGATCAATTTATTTTGAAACGTTTTAGTCTCTGTTTCGATTTTTTTAGTGAGACTACTGTACCAAAAACAACAAGCATAATCAATATGACAACGTATCAGGGCACTAGCAAATAGTATCTAAGCTGGAAAAGTTAGAAACTGTTTTTTTCTGTGCAAGAATTTAAGCCGGCCATTGATCTTCTTCATAACACTTTCACACATCTTTTCAACAGTAAGGAAAGAATGCACCAATATTTATTCATCACTATCATCAGCCTGGGTGATCCATTGCTGGTAGGGGGCCTCTCCTCTACACCTCCAGTCGTATCTGTTGTGTGCCAGTCTTCTCCACCTGTACCCTTCAGTCTCCACATCCGCATCTCGTCACCTTGCTCTATGTCTGCCTGCTCTTCTACCATACAATGGTTGCTACTCTGTCGTCAATCTTGACCACCTTTCATTACTGAGTCTGTCTATATGTCCTGCCCATCTCCATTTGCTTACTTTGACTGTCAGGATGACATATTTCATCTCCGTTCTATTTCTTAATCAATGTTTGTTTTCTTCTCTCTTCTGCTCACGCCAAGCATCATCCGTTCCATACTGCGTTGTGTGGTTTGGAGTTTCTTTTCCATCATCTTTGTAAGTGCTCAGGTTTCACGTCCGTAGGTCATTGCTGGCAGAATACATCTATTAAAAAAGTTTTCTTTTTCAGGCTCATTCTGCCACCTGGGTGATATAATGAGTGCTGGAGATGGTAGTAAACTCAGCTCTACCATCAGAGTGAAGACTGTCGGGGGCAAGTTCAGACAACTTCTTCCGATACACACAGCCAGATGCCTACCGCTCACCACCAAAGGTGGGATTTATCATATTTGTGTGCGTAGTGTCATGACGTATGCCAGCGAGTGTTGGGCACAGACTAAATCCTCCATGGCCAGAATGCGACGTAACGACAGAGCCATGATACGATGGATGTGCAATGTTGAGCCAGACCAACAGATTAGTGCTGATCAGCTACTCGATATGCTGAAGATTCCCAGACTTGAAGATGTCACACGTGATAACCGCCTGCGATGGTTTGGCCACGTGAAGAGGAGCCCAGGTTCGATCAACCGGTGCAGGGATGTCGAAGTTCCAGCTGGAAAGAAGCCTGCCCGACCCAGGGAAACCTGGGGTGAGCCTCGGGCATGATTGAAACTGACATGCAAGACCGTGTTGCCTGGCAGAGAAGCCTTCGATCTGCCGAGACCCGTCCTGCTCCTCGCGAGGGAACATAGACGTAAATCCTGATAGTAATTAAGTAAGGCAAAGTGGCAGCTTGGGGTTTTGTAGTGGTAGCTTGGGGTTTTGTAGTGGTAGCTTTGGGTTTTGTAGTTGTTAGCTCATACCAGCTAGCTGGTGGGAGCTATTGTGATGGTGCTGCGTCTATCACTCTATCACTCTATCTGTCAACAGTTGTTAAAATTGCTCCCATGCGTACACACCTTGACGGATTTCGACGAAACCTGGACACATTGACCACTGGGTGGTCGGCCACCAAACTGCCTTCAGTATTTCAGGTCAATGGTCACGTAGGGGCAGTAGAGGCCATTAACTGGAAACACGCAAAATGTATCTCCTCCTACAGTTTCGATGATACAGTGTTAAGGGTTTGTCATAATAATGTACTGGTAGTGGTACCTTCGGGGTGTTCAGGGATTTGAGTGGATGGTCCTAGAGGTCATCTGGGGGACATTTAGGCCAAAATACTAAAGATTGTCAGATTGACATGAAAGTTGGTACATGTAGTAAACATTTGGTGACAAACATTTGAAGGTCATTTGGAGGTCATCAGGGGTCAATTGAGGTCAAATTATAGATTTACATGAAATTTGGTACATGTAGTAAACATTGGGTGCTGAACATTTTAAAGGTCATTTGGAGGTCATCAGGAGTCATGTGAGCTCAAATTATAGATTTATATGAAACTTGGTAGGCTACATGTAGTAAACATTGGGTCCAGGGTTGATCTCTCGGTAGGAAAAACCTGTTTTCCCGCTAAGCGATAAAAACCGGGAACAACTGGTAAATACCGGTAAAAACCGGGTGAATGAAAATGGTTGTAGGCATAATCATCTGTTTGTGAGTCATTCTAGCACAATTCTGGTTTGATCTGCACAGTCTCCAGTAAAAGTTGACCTAGCCAGGCATGTGTAAAGTTGCATTTCATAGCTAATAGATGAAGAATTTCAGTTAATTTTGGACAATTTTATTTCAATTTTTTTTCCTGCCATGGGCAAGACTATAGGTTGTTCTGTTTACTTCAAACATACTCCCCATTCCTCACCAAGTTCCCTATTTATTTATTGCTTTCCACCGCAGTAGGCGATGCAGTAGGCGGTTCAATTAGACCGCTCAGGCGTTCGCCGTTGCAGTGTCCCAGTGACTCCAGGCGGAACGATGTTTAGCTCATACCAATCTATCTATCTATTTATCTATCTATCTATCTATCTATTTATCTGTCTGTCTGTCTGTCTGTCTGTCTGTCTGTCTGTCTGTCTGTCTATCTATCTATCTATCTATTTATCTATCTATCGAACGAACGAACGAAATGGCTAAAATGCTTCTTCTCCTACATATTGAGGTAAACGGTCACATTGTGGTCTTTTGGGGTCATTTTATGAAAACGGACAAAATGCTTCTTCTCCTACAGTTTTTATAGTAGAATGTTGAGGGTTTGTCATAATTATACTTTGATAGTGCTTTATTCGGGGTGTTCAGAGATTTGAGGTCAACGGTTATTTAGGGGTCAATAGGGTGATTTTATGAAAATGACAAAAATGTTTCTTCTACAACAGTTTGTCATAATTATACTTGGGTAGTGCTCCTTTTTAGGTGTTCAGGAATTTGAGGTCAACGGTCATCTTGTGGTCATTCGGGGTCATTTCATGAAAACACTGACAATGCTTTTCTCCTACAGATTTAATGGTACAGTGTGGAGATTTTGTCATGATTATACTTGGGTAGTACTTCCTTCCAGGTGTTGAGGAATCTGATGTCAACGGTCATCTAGTGGTCATTCGTGGTCATTTTATGAAAACACTCAATATGCTTCTTTTCCTAAAGATTTAATGGTGAAGTGTTGAGAGTTTGTCATAATTATACTTGGATGGTGCTTCCTTCGAAGTGTTCAGGAATTTGAGGTCATCGGTCATCTAGTGGTCATTTTATGAAAGCACTAAAAATGCTTCCCCTATATATTCTATGGCACATTGGCAAATTGTTCCGTTTTGGTCATAATGATACGTTGATACAGTAGGGCGTCATTTCGGGTGTTCAGAATTTTCGGGTCAAAGGTCATAAAGTGGGTAATTTGGGTCATAAAAACACCAAAAATGCTTCTTCTACAGATTCTATGGTACAGTGTTGAAGGTTTGTCATAATAGTGTTTTCTTGGGGTGTTCAGGGATTTGGTGTCAAAGATCATTAGTGGGTCATTGTGGGTCATTTCATGAAAACACTAAATTTGCTTCTTCCCCTACAGATTTTATACTACAGTGTTGAGAGTTTGTCATAATGATAGTTTGGTAGTGTTTCATTTGGTGTGCTCATGGATTTTGGGTCACATGTCATCTGTGAGTCATTGAGGTTCCATATGAAAACACCGGTGCAAAATAATATGGTATGAGCTTCTGAACCATCGGTTCTCTGGTACTGTGACACCGGCAGTGGAACGCTGAGGTATCATGGAGTAATTTCATTCAATGGATGGATCAGAATAATTTAATTGGCCTATTTTTCGGTTTTTCTCTTTTTGTTGGTTTGCCGTTTGTGCTTCAGTAAATTTTGTTCCAAGTTACACCTAATTGTGTGTAAATCCTCCGTTTTATTCATCTCAAACAAAAAACATGACATTTATTGAATTTTCTAATCGAAAGCTCCTAATAATACAGCCTTGGTTCACTCAAATATCCTTGTACAAACAGTCAGTACCCATGGGACTCCCGAAATAAGGCCTACTCATCCCGGAATAATGCCTACTCGGGGATCAAGAAATTTTGTGTGATCGAATTGGCATGTGTGAACTGTTCAAACTGTGGTATTTACAATGAACACCATAGTTTGACAAGGGAAACATTGGTTGATTGATCAGAAAAATCAGCATTATCAGTTTGGATTAACTTATAGCTGACGGTATGTTTAGGCCTATTAGGCACAGAATTGTAAATCCGTTGACTTTCTCGTTTTTGTTGAGAGCGTGTTTTGATAGAACCCACAGAATAATAGTAGGCTGGATGTTACCAGCAGTTTTTCTCTAATTCCCAAGATCATGCACCGAAAATCCCAAGAATTTTCAATGTCGAATATAAAGCACCAAGCAGCTTTTGTTTGCAACGTACTTTAGGCTATTTCTATTTGCCTATGCTAATACATATCATTAGGCACCTTCGGCTTTTTCCATCCTTTTTTTGCCAAAAATGGCCCAATTCCCAAGTTCCCAAGCCAAGTAGCGAATTTCCAAGATCTTGTGAAAATCCCAAGGCCTGGCAACACTGACTGGACTTATAAATATGGGTCAGATTCGACCACGCATGCGTTTTTAAAGCCGATATCTCATGAATAATTCACAGCATGGTTGATCTCTATTGCAGGGACGGATATCTCCTTATCGATGGCGTAAACCAGGTGGAGAAGCTGAGAAGGGGATGTACTAGGCCATAAAAAAAGCTGACCTAGCATTGATCTCATAAGCTATGTGACTCAAGTTTGAAATACAATGTATTATAATACATAACGCATTGTAGAAATATGATGCGTCTTGGGGAAGGGAACGCGTACACATATAGTCACTGCCATGTTCTACAAAATTCGTCAACAAAGAACCTCCCTCCAACCATACCCCAGCCGTCCGTGGAGCAAACAAATATACGGAAGCATTAAATAAATTGCTATGCAAATAATACTTGTGATTCGATCTGTCCATAATTATGTATCAGTCAGATTCAAATCTGGGTCCTTTCATATGTAGGCCTGTTTTCAAAGGGCAGGCTGAAATAAATTGTACTTTATGTTCAGACTGTGACCTGTCACATATGTCGGCTGATTTGAATGTTTATCCATCGACCGAACCATCCACATGTATACTCATAAGTCTATAGACTATAAATGAAAGTGCTTGAGGTACACTGCATCATTCCGACGCCCAGATCAACCCAGCTAACACCGACCCAACAGAACTATCGTCAGATCGTATGAGACAGAAAATGGCAACTTAAATTCAACTCGTGAGTACCGTATTTTGTTATTATTGGACCGAATGTTTTTTAAGGTGGTGGTAGATGAGTCGGGGGTTTGGCAAAGGGGGCATGGCAACGGAGTACCCCTCAGATGAAGGTTCTTCATGGTGAAGTGCTGGGTGATCCAGTGAAAGAGGGGGGTACATAAAAACCTGACCATGTGTGGGCGCTTTCTGCGCGAATATGGATGTTGGTGTGTGCGTCCGAATTGGGGTGTTATTGAGAAAATCGATAAATTTGGGTCAATTTTCTGGGTCAAATATGGCTTTCAGGCACGGCTCCAAATCCACATGGCAAATTAACCACAAACTCGGAAAAAGGCAAGCCATGAAAAACGCTTACATTGTTTTAAAAATTATATCCAAATAATTGATTTGTGTAAACAAAATCGAGAGAATCAAGTGATTTTGTGCTGAAGGACAAAGAAATCTGTGCAGTGACGACTGCGTGTGTATGTGTGTGTGTGTGTGTGTGTGTGTGTGTGCGTCTGTGTGTGTGGGCGTGTGTGACACAAAGCTTGAAACCACGTGAACTTGGCAGTGGCATGGTGGATTGATGTCATACTTGGCACGTATATTGCAAATGGCGAGTAGATGATTCTTATTGATTTTGGTGCCGATCTCATTAATATTCATGAGTGGGCGGGGCTTAGAAGCAATTCCGTAAAATGTTGATATATCGGTAACCGGTATGTCCGATTTTGTTAAAACTTGATTTAGCTGCATTGGTAGGTGGTCGGGTACATGTGTAGGTTAGCAACTTATTGTATCTTGTTAATATTCACGAGGGGCAGGTCCAAATGTAATTTTGCTGAAAATTGCTCGTAACCACGTGATCTCGGCAGTGTCATGGTGGATTGATATCATACTTGGCACATAGATTGCCCTTGGTGATTAGATAATCTCTATTGACTTTGGTGCCAATCTCATTATTATTCATGAGTGGGCGGAGCTTAGAAGCAATTCCGTAAAATGTCGATATCTCAGTAACCGTATGCCCGATTTTGTTCAAACTTGTTTTGCTGACATTGGTAGGAGGTGAGGTACGGTACATGTTCAGGTTAGAACCTAAATGCATTTCTTTACTATTCATGAGGGGCGGGCCAACTTTAATTTCTCTGAAAACTGCTCCTAACCACGTTATCTCGACAGTGGCATGGTGAATTGATGTCACACTAAGCATATATAGGTTGCCCATGGTGAGTAGATCCCTCTTGATTTTGGGGCCAATCTCATTGATATTCATGAGTAGGCGGGGCTTGGAAGGAACTCCGTAAAATGTCAGTATCTTGATAACCGTACGTCCTCTTTGGTTTAAATTTGTTTTAGTGACATTGGCAGGTGCGGTACCGGTACATGAGTAGGTTAGTACCTTATTGAACCTCATTAGGATCATAGGGGTGGGGCCAAATATATTTCCGCTTAAAATTGCTCCTAACAACGTGATCTCGGCAGTGGAATGATGGATTGATGTCCTACTTGGCACATGGATTGCCCATGGCGAGTAAAGGATCCCTGGTGAATTTATTGCCACTCCCATTAATATTATTGAGTGGGTTGGGCTTAGAAGCAATTCTTAAAATTTCAATATCAACTTGGCAACCATATGTCTGATTTTTAGCTCATACCAGTATACTCATACTTGGGTGTTGGGTTACCCATAGTGAACAGATGGCCCCTATTGTTTTTGGTGCCAATATCATTAATATTCATGAGTGGGCGGGGCTTAGAAGCAACTTCTTTAAATGTTAATATTTGATTTTAGTGAATATTGAAGGTCAAGCACTGACCACTATTTATAACATTCAACTTATTGATAACTAGGTTGTGGATATCAATAGACATCTGAGATCAACAGAGGTCGCAACAATGAAAAACTGCAATCATGATGATATCAGGTTTTAAATATACAGGTAAGAAATCACAAACCCATCAATAGTCATCTAGTGGTCATTTGGGGTCAATTTTTGAAAACGGCCAAAATGCTTCTTCTCCTACAGTTTTTATGGTACAATTTTGAGAGTGTGTCATAGTAAGCCTGGGTAGTGCTTCCTTTGGGGTGTTCAGGAATTTGAGGTCAACGGTCAATTAGGGGTCATTTGGGGTAATTTTATGGAAACTGCTGAAATGCTTCTTCTTCTACAGTTTTTAGCTCATACCAGTATACTGGTGTGAGCTATTGTCATAGTGCTGCGTCTATCACTCTATCTGTCTATCACTATATCTATCTATCAACAATTGATTTCGAGGTTACCCCATGCATACATGCTTTGACCGATTTTGATCTGACTTAGGCACAATGATGAATGAGTAATGGGTCATCAGTGGTGGTCAGTAATTTTTGGTCAGTGGTCATCTGGTGGTCAGTTGGGGTCATTTTATGAAACATCCAAAATGCTTCTTTTCCTACAGTTTTTTTTATGGTAGAATGTTGAGGGTTTGTCATAATTAGACTTGGATAGTGTCGGGCTGTTCAAAGATTTGAGGTCAACGGTCAATTAAGGGTAATTTTGTGTCCAAGGTCTCGTAGTGGTCAGTTGAGGGTCAAAGTTGTGTCATGCATACACGCTTTGGCAGATTTTGACAAAACTTGGACACAATGATCATGGGGGGGGGGGGGGGGGGGCAG
>JAODUJ010194917.1:0-10657 GCA_027564615.1 Psolus chitonoides
TAGCCCTTTTGAGACTACTTGGGTGAGAACTCTCAAAATTGAGATAGCTGTGGGTGTCAGTGGGTTTACAATACAATGTGGTAACAATGGTATTGTTAAGTATCCCCAAAATCCTGTATCTGCCCCTGAAGCATACTGTAGGCTATGTGATCACCATCATATTACAGAAATTGAAAATAAATAAAAATCGACTGACAGACAATGTAGAAATAGGCTGTTTGGTAACCGGTTAATAACAATGTAATTTCGAAGAGAATTCGATTTTGTTTTACAAATTTCAACATGCAGCATTTATATAATATAGGCTAAATGTTACAATATTATTGAAAGTGTTGGGCTACTGACACATCCATGTTGTTATTATGAAAGGTTGTCATGAAATGTTTTTATCATCAATAATTATTTACAAACACACGTCACTGAGCTCCTTCAATTGAATAACAATGGTTTCCAGTTTTTTCCGTTGGCTTCAGCTGAACTTGAATATATGCAATCATCAACGCATGTGTATGTGTGTCTGTGTGGGTGGGTGTATGGGTGGGTGGGTGGATGGGTGTGTGCATAGGCGTAGATACTGAAGGGTGGTGTCCCATGTGATCCCCCCTCAAAGTTCTACATAGTCGAACCTAAATTTACTTTGAAAGATTGAAAATATAGCACCAAATTGCATCTGGTGGCACTTCATTATTCAAAAGATTGTCAAAAGGGGAGGGGGATTTTGTTATTATTTTATTTGTAATATATTTATACAGGGTAACAAAATCAGCATAGCTGTTATAAACAGTGGCCCTGTTAAAATGGTAAAACATATCAAAACGTGCATACAATAATGCATAAAACAAGAATGGCATAACTATGAGAACAAGAGTAAGAATTAAAGGAAAATATCAACATTAAGATCATATTTAAACTTTAAGATGAAATTTAAAAGTATTAGGAGTATTGCATCCTTCAATATAATCTTTAAAATAATGAATAAAACAAGAATGGCATAAATATAATAACAAGAGCAAGAATTAAAGGAAAATGTAAACATTAAGATCTTATGTAAACATTAAGATGAAATTTAAATGGGGATACCCACAAATATAGCACCAAATTGCATCCAAGGGCAACTCATTATTCAAAAATTTCCTAACACCCCCTCCCCAGATCACTAATAACCCAGGTCACTAAAAACATACCACAAACTCAACATAATCCCCCAAAGTTCGGGAATGGATCTACGCCACTGGGTGTGTGTGTATAACAGATCGCTTGTAATCATGCATGCAAACTCTGTGAGGGTAACTTGGATCAGCCTCATACTTGATGGGTATAGGTTGCCCATATAGTTAGTAGATAAACACTGTATATCTAATGTGAACCTCCTAATTATTAACGAGTTGAGTGGGGTTCAGAGTGAATTTCTTCAAAATGTCAATATTTTGGCAACTGTAAAACTATACGATTGTGGTTATTTTATGACGTAATTGGCAACGATTCAATGACCTCAACAGGATATAGAAAGCAATATCTCATTGTAGGAGGAACTACATAGCAAGGAATTTCCGCTACGATTGTGTAAACTCAGCAAAGAGGTCATGTAGGTCAGTATGTTTATGTTTAAATGTTGGGTTATATTGGTGTCGTGTTTAACATAATCAAGACGTTAACTCAATCAATTATTTCTGGAATAGTGAGAAATTCACATTACGGTAATTACCTTATGTTCTTTTTCTCAATACTCCAGAAGCAATTGGTCCTGTTTTCGGCTATATTGTTTCAAAACAGGAAATCTTCTACAGCCAGATAGGCGGGTAATGACGCATTTTTTGGAAAAGAATCAAAACATAAAGCTGACATGGGCATCTTATTACGACTGTATTTCCCCTTGCATTACCCATACAACATCGAAATAGCAAAAGGGCGAAAACGAAGAAGAAAAAAAATCAAAATGGCGCCCCTTATGTGTAAAATAACCTTTTACATGTTATTATCATGAATATTAATCAGGCGCGTAGCAGGATTTTTTTACCCGGAGGCGGGATGGGATCCCAGGCCCACTCTCAGAAAATTTACTGTGTGAAAAGTTAAGGTCAATGGGAGCTTTTTCCCCTACCCGATGTTAATGAGTGGGAATGGCTTATAATTGTTTTTATTCAAATGTTTATTTCTTAGCAACCATAGGCTATGTTCTATTTTAGTAAGACTTGTTGGCATCGGTAGGAAGGTACTAGTAGAGGCTTACATGTGTGGTTGACAGGACAACATATGGATAACATCAGCGACAATGTACCAACGTGGTATGACACAATGCATGTATTACTGTGACTAATCTTTTAGTTAGGTGAGGTGAGGTACTAAATCTGAGGTCAACAGAGTTAAAAAACAATAACCCATGGAAACACCATAACTTCATATAGCAAGCTTCAATTGAGTTCATACTTGGTATGTGTGTTCATCATAGTGAGTACATTACCCCGTTCTTTTTTTTGGTGGAGGTGAAATGTCATCTGAAGTGAACAGAGGTAAATCATTGAAAATCTTGTAAACAACATAATCTGATAGGAAAAACTGCAATTGAGCTCATACTAGGTATGTGTGCTCAGCGTGCATGGTTAGTACATACACCCCATTGTTTTAGTGGTGGTCAAAGGTCATGTGAGGTCAAGAGGCCAAATACCAGAAAACCTTGTGAACAGCATAACTTGAATGGCAAGCTTCGATTAGGTTCATACCTGGTGTCTATGATCATCATAGTTCGTACATTGTCTCTATTATCTGTGATGTGGATCAAAGTTCATTTGATGTCATTGAAAGCCTGGCACTGAAAACCTTGTAAATACTGTTCTTAAAAAGGCATACTTTGAGTGCAAACTTGAGAGGTAGGACCTTCATGATTCCTATTGATTTTGGTAGAGGTTGAAGGTCATCTGAGGTCAACAATTGAAAAGCATGTAAAACACCTGACTATGCAGATTCAGTTGAGCTCATCCGAATTGTTTGTATGATATTTACAAGGAGTCAACATGAGTCAAACAATGACAACCTTCAAATCATGATCATGGTATAATGTTTTAAAATTAATTGGTAAGGAATTACTACACCCTTGGTGTTCTTGTTCCACTCCTAGTCGACACTGTACGTTATGTGATACATATGCTGTTCATGATTGGTTGTTTGGAAAAGGTTGTGTTAGTTCCAACGGATTTGCGGAAATTGGAATACGGAACTAGAAGTGATATGGCAGTTTGTGTTTCTGTCTGTATGTATGTATGTAGGCCTATGTGTGTGTGACACTATTTGTAAACACGATGAGTGAACGACGCGATGTTCAATCATTCCATACTTGGTAGGTTGATTACCCATAGTAAATACCTAATCTCTATTGTTTATGGTGGAGGTCGAAGGTCATCTAAGGTCAACAGAGGTCAAAAACTGAAAACTTTGTAAACACCATAACTTATTTAGGAAAACTTCGATTGAGCCTGTACTTGGTATGTATATCTCTCATGGTGAGCATATGATCTCTATTACATTTGGTGTACCTGAAATGTCACCTGAGGTCAACAGAGGTCAAATATTGTGAAAACTTTGTAAATTGCATAACTTGGAAGGCCAAATTTCAAATGAGCTCATACCTGGTTTTTGTGTTCATCATACGTTAATACCTAAATTCTATTGATTTTGGGGGTGATCAAAGGTCATATGAGGTCAACAGCAGTCAAATACTGACATTTTTTGAGCAGCATAACTCGCATGCAAAACTTCGATTAGGCTCGCATTTGGCATGTATGTTCATCATACTTTGTACCTAAGCTCTATTGATTTCCGTGGAGGTCAAAGGTCATCTGAGGTCAACAGCAGTCAATCACTGAATATATCGTAAGCAGGATAACTTGATGGGGCAGACTTCAATTGAGCTCATACTTGGTACGTGTGTTCATCATAGATATAGTCCCTGTTGTTTTTTTTGTGTGAGGTCAAAGGTCATCTGAGGTCAACAGAGGTCAATCAATTGAAACTCCATCACTGGATTAGGCAACTTTGATTGAGCTCATACAATATGATATGTCTGATGAGTTATTATTACATGTTCTGTAGAGATCACTGGTCAACTGAGGTAACAGCGGACAAAGAGTGAAACCTCTCATTTTAGTTCGACGTAACCTGTTTTAAATCTGACGGCAAGGAATCACGGAGACTATGGCTCTTTTTTCAAATATCCCCATGGGGTGGGGGGATTCAATTGTTCACATGTTAGGATGAATTTATTCACTCTCTTCATTCAAAAGATTGAAAATCAATCTGAAAAATTGAGATCAGGAACCAATCCAAATTTGGATTGAAACATTTGAATCGAATGAGATTGATTCTAAATATATTAGATTGAATATTTCAATCGTAATTTCGATTGGTCCCCGATCTCAAACTTTTGAATTAGGAGAGCAAGTGCTCAATTCGGTACACTTTTTCAAAATAGCTCCGACATACCTCTATTAGTTGTCTCCGTGACTTGTTTTTTTAGGAGGGGGGGGGGGATTTGTTTCCATGATATATCAATATTCAACAGCAAAACACGCAAGAAAAAACAATGTACAGTTGCATTCTTGTTACATTCATGGCCCCAATAATTTTTAAGCATTACTTACTTCCTAAAGGAAATCAGATTTTTCACACTTGTAGGATACTAACTTTCTATTATACACTGTTCTTATAATTCCAGCAATAAAAAAGATGTCGCATTCATTTTCTTCTTGTTTCTATTTCTTTGTTTCAATGTTTTCAAACCCTCGTGTCGAAATTAGGGGCTTAGCTAGGAATGAATATTTGGGGGGGGGGGGGCAGCACACATTTAGAAGGGGCCATTACTATCACAAGCAAGTAGTTTCAGACTTCAACACACTTGCTCAACATATCTTTGGGGGAGCCTGGCAGACGAGTGGGGGCTCAGCCCTCCCGTGGCTACGCCACTGACCCACACATCACTCCCACTCGATTGAACAATTTCATTCAATTGATCTATAATCAAGCAAGCATCATAGCTGCCTTAAAGCGTGCAACAGGGTATCTTTTTTAGACATTTCTAGTGGGTGGGCCATCTCCCAACCATCGTCAAGGGCGGATCCAGAGGGGGCGGAGGGGCGACCGCTTCGGTCATATAGGCATATATATATATATAAATATTAAAAAAAAACAGATCAAAATCATAACAAATGTAAATTTAATATGAACTGGCATCCGGGCCCACTTTTTTTGCCCCTTTTCGCTTCGCGCGTTTGTATCGCTTAGTCAGTTAGTGTATGTGTGTGTGTGTGTGTGTGTTAGGCACCGTACATCCAATGTTAGATGCCGCCCTCCACAAGCAATTTCTTGCCCACTTGTCAGTTAGTACAAGTCTGCAAACAACTTATTTTTAGGCAGTTATAGATGGCGGTATAGCTCTTCGGTAAAGCGTTCGACTCTACAATGAAAGGTTGTGGGATGTGGTTGTTACGTTGCGTCCTTGAGGAAGTCACTGTACTCTGCCTGCTTCAGTCTATCCATGGGTAATAGTCTAGTGTCGGCTAGGGGTTATTTGGTGATGGACTGACGTCCCGTCCTGGGGGACTGCTACACTCTCGTCTGGACGTCTGCTTCACTGGAAACCGGATTTAAGCACCATTCCAAATGGACCTGGGCGCGAGTAAAAGTAGGCTAGGGTACCTTCTCAAGTTACTAACAACCAACTTGTTACCAATCACATTGTTAAGGGGAATGTTGGGGGGGGGTATTGAAATGGAAATACTCGCATGCTTATTTGCAAATGCATTCGAATCACCCCGCAGTATTCTGTCATTTTCATTACAAAAAATTGTTCAAAAGTTGGTACTGTGGTGTCAGTAATATATACCAATACTAATAAAGTGCTTGCAAATAGATGAAAAGTTTTAAACAAAATTAATTTACTTGAAAAATTATCGTACTATCGGCAAAATATCGGATTCGCGAAAATCTCTCAAAACATTCACCGATTTTTTGCCGATGTTCACATTGCATTTTTTCAACTTGTTGAGCCTTCTTTACAGGTGACAATTGATAATCGTATCAAATTTTGCAGAGACCAGCGGGATCAGAAGCAGTTGTTGAAAGCATTTTGATATGATATAGGCTACTTTGTTTCCGGTTAAATATCAGAAACCATATCAGTAATATTGGGACATTTATGATTTTCAATAAAAAAATACCCCCCAAAAATTCCCCCCCCTGATAATGAATTTGTACAATTACGTAAATTATGCTGAAAACTGTTAGGAAGTAGGCCCATAGCTAAAACCTCAGAGGCTTGTCTATTAGCATACTGAGCTCCCTAAAAAAGACAATTTGAAATAACAAAAACCAATGCATTTGAAAGACCCAAGAACAACTGTGTAATAACAACAGGAATGCTTTGCCTGCACTTTCAAATTTCGATAAAAGCAACATTCACAACCTTTCCATACAGCAAGTAATCTTTGAGATTGTGTTGTGAAAGGGAATGCTCTCATTAACAAATAACAACATTCTGGAACTATTTTGTCGTTTGTCTGAATATCGTTGAAATTGGTATAAAAATCCAAGTTTTTCCAGTCGCGTTGTTAAATAATATTGTGTAGTAATGACACCGCGGAGCTCGACATTGGCGCTGCTACCGCTTTTCACGAGGACCTGACGGGCGAAGAATCCCTTTGATTCGGTTACGTAATAGCAAAATGCGCGTGCAAAAACGTTTCACTGTTACAGGCTGTTACGTGCGTCCGGAACTATTATGTTCTCCTCAGCTCAAAGTCAAGCTTACTGAGCTCCTTTAATACAAACAATATTATATAACACCTCATTAAATCCTCCTCATTTGATTGGAGGATTGTTGGTCACTTGTCATTAAATAAATATACTATTCAACGACTACGTCATCAACTGTGTATTTTTAGTGCTATTCACCGTCTATTTTTGGTACTGTTCGATCCGTACTATTGCACGTTGCTGCGAATATGGCTATATATTTGTTCATATCATCTATTATCCTCTAACTTAATAACAAATATCACTCAGGTGTTACATAAACAAACAATGAATGTTTTTCATTTGTTTATTAGTACGATTATTTTCACTCGTTGAAAGTATTGAACGTTCTATTCAAGTCGGCTTCGCCTCGTTCAATGGAACGTTCAATCTTTCAACAAAATATTCGTACTATTTGAAGTCATAAACATTTATTATCTGTATATCAACCAATTGATCCAATTACAAATGGTGAAAGAACAATTAGTGTAAGTGTGAGGGTAATGGAGCAGGATTTCTACCATTTCTGTTTCTGTTTGAAAATGAACCTGAAATTTAGTGGCAGCCATGATGAGAAGTTGGTGGGTGGCATATGCCCAGGGGGGGGGGGGGTATAACAGGGTGTGTACGTACGGGAAGTTGACAGTGGTGCACAACCTTAAGATGATTTTTACCGACTGCGAAGTCCTGACAAAAGGGCGCCACCAAAAGGCCAAACCACACCTACTCAGCGACAATTTATTAAACAATCGTCCAGGGCTCTGGATCACGACTTGTCCCAAACCACCAATTGACAGGTATCATAAGATGTCACATCATATCAGTTTACTGTTACTCAGAAATTGTCATCGTATATCATTTAACTTCAGCAAGTGTTTCTATGTTTTTATCTTTGTAGTAATGACATAAAATAGGAACGTTTTAGAGACGTTTTTCTGGTATTATGTGTGTATTACTGTATTTATCACCCCAAGTAGTGGACTAGACATCAGTGTTTGATACCTTGCTGGACGAAAAATAATGTTAACAGAGAGAGATCAATGAATAATTATGTTTTGTACCCAGACGTATCACGTCCCCAAGTGGTGGAAAAAAGCAGCTAAAGGAAAAGTTAAAGTAGCTTTTTTCTCCGTGAATTAGACTGTAAAATCTGAAGTTAAAGATGTTTCAAATTCATTCAAATTCATTGAAACTACCAAGAAGGCTATTGCATAAAACACATGTGTGGCCTATTAGAAAACTAATCATGAAGAAATTGGGGCATATCAAACTATGATATAAATTGACTGAAATCAAGGATTGCTGGTCTATGGCCGCCATTTTGGAAAATGGCGGCCCTTTTGAAATGTTTACTAATTTGACATTTTTGGTATGCTTTACAGAACAGAAGAATGACATTACGAACAAACCACGGAGGAATCGGGGTATTATGTTGCCATTAACCAATTAGTAATTATGTTTCTCCAATTTTGAGGGCCATGTTAGATTTAGCGGTCATGTTTTTTCATTGGTCTCATATCTAGAAATGTCCAGCATATCAAACTTTACGATTGTGCCAATGTTCTTGTTTGTCCTTAAATTTGCACAATTTTTCATCGATCTGCTTGCATTTACTATAGCAACTTCGCGCCAAATGAAATCGAGTGTAATTCCTCTTTCTATGCAGTTCCATTCCACTTCGTGTTAAATAAATTCTCGATTCAATGGAGTAAAGAAACAGATTGGGAAGATTTGAGTTTTACTCGGTGAAACAGAGACAACCATAGTCACTAGTTTGAATTCCTTTATTGGTATTTATTTGTAATGGTAAACTTCATCACTGAAATTGAAATGTTTGTGATTTCCTATGATTTTAAGTATCGTCGCCACTAAATGTTTACGAGTTTAAGCTACCATTTCAAAGATCGGTAACCCGATAGTTATTACCCGGTTCGGGTGGGTAATGGGAGGTAATTTAACAAGGGTACGTATAGGCCTACATCAGCACGAATGATATTGTTCAGACCTAACTTGGACAGGCGACTCAGGAGCCCCGTCTCCTTCATTCATATCACCTAATTTACCCGTTTCGAGAAAAGCGAAGTTCGATGAGTCGAAAAACCTACCATCAGTATAACCACTTTAAGGTAGCACACCAACATTGATTTTCCCCATTGACTTGCACGCTAATCGTCTCCCACCTGATTGCGAGTTTTCGCCAGGCATATACAGGCCCGCAGCCACATATTCAAGGGGGGGGGGGCAAAAACAATTCAGGGAAGTCAAATGTTTTTTTAGGGGGCGACATGAAAGTTTGGTAATTTTTCTTTCATTGTTTTTCTGAAAAATTCTCAAGGGAGAACAATTTTGTAGTGGCCGCCCATCCGCCCTCCTCCCCCCGCTACGGACCTAGGCATATCAGTGCGCATCGCCATGGCAACTACAAATGTCAACACCATGACAGGTTACATTTTCAGGTGAAACTCTGAATGAGGTTAGTATGTTAGAACCGCATGTTAGCATAGATGTTTGTATGTATGTGTCCGACACCTTGTCCCGGTCGTAAATCCAAATTTGCTAGGCCCAATCACTGAACATGCAATTCGAAATGGTTAAACTTCTGCTTAAATAAGCTCACACCATTTATACAAATGGCAAAATAAAAAACCCAAACCTCCGGAATCGGCCAACACAGATTTTGGGAGTCTAGTTTGATGAGAAACACTTTTCGTGGATGAACATCAATCTACTCTTTGAAAGAAGTACTATCACCAAAGTAGTTAGTCAAAAGTTAACAATGAAAGCAATGATTACTTGTGAAGCGCCCTCTACTTCACCCAACCTCTCTAGTTTTTGAGAGATTCGCGCTCTGTTACGTGCAATCTCCCTATATACCATATTACATTCAGAGGCCCCGTGTCGTCCTTTTTTTATTTGCAAAGTGAACTGAAAATCAGCGTTCCGCAAACTTCTGCACCGGCGTCCCAGTGAAAATCTCGGTCAATCGGAAGCGTCCCAACTGCGCCAGTGGCGCAGCCAGCTTTTTAGTGTGAGGGGGAAAACAAATTTCTGTCCACGTTTCAGGGGGTAAAACAAAATGTCCATCCCCAGTCTAAAATTCAGCTAAAGAAGCAATAACTTTCTTTGCCATCGTCCCCATTTTGTTCCCGAACATTTATGTGCGGTGGAACTGTGCAGTGTGCCCCTCTCCTCCGGCTACGCCACTAATTTTAGCCTAAAACATGTTTTTCAGTCAGTTATTTGTTTTGATGACTTATGTTCTATACTTTGGGTAATGAATAATAATGATGTGTGTAAGTGGTAGTTTGTCTATAAAAAGAAAGAAAATAGAATACTGTGTTTCAAACTTTTAGGTGATTTCACATCTTCTCCCTTCGTAGTGGCGCCGCCATGCATGGGTCTGGGAATGGGGTGTTACCAACCAAAAATAAGTTGACACGTGGAATAAATCAATGATTGCGCGCGAAGCAAGCAAACTTCTCCAGAGGATTGTCGCGTCCGATCTTCGACACAAGCTGTGAAATAACATGGTAAGACCAGGAGTAAGGATCACTAAAGCACGCGAAAATTTCGTTATGTCCGACTTTTGGGTTAGGGAATGGTGGGGCTAGTTGGTCACAGGGCAGGTTGTCACAGAGCGTCTACGTTTTATACCAAAAGAGGAAATTTCAAGCGAATGTGTGTATAGTACTAACATGCACACTTGCATTACGATACACATTATGGTGGTACCACGATTACCCATAGCTTCTACAGTACAACCACCTCCCCTTTAGACTCCAAAAACTACTTTTTTTAATCTGACTTAAAAAGGTGTGTTTTACTGATTGTTTATTCTTCTGGTATGGAACATGTGATATTAAGTAGTTCAAAG
>JAODUJ010195028.1:0-10657 GCA_027564615.1 Psolus chitonoides
CTAGATTCCTCATTAGATATTGTAGTCCAGCTATGCTATATTTAGTCTTTTTCAGCAATGCCCTCGAACATTACAATCCTACATCACTGCAATAATGCTACCACATAAAATGAGTCTACGATATCTTTTTCAGAGTTTTTTCAAAATTAAAATTAGACATTGTACCTTCATGCTCATGTATAGACTGAGTCTATGCTCCATTATGTAGACTATTCTGTCTTCAGTCTCTGTTAAGTTAATAAGATCATCATGTATTGAATAGCCAAATGCATGGCATGGAGCATGGCATGTAGACTATTCTGTCTATATACTGAGTCTATGCTCCATTATGTAGACTATTCTGTCTTCAGTCTCTGTTAAGTCAATAGGATCATCATGTATTGAATAGCCAAATGCATGGCATGGGGCATTAGCCTAGCAGCCAATGGAGGGTCTGGACTCGGGTACTTCCAGTTGGGTTCGCACACCATTGGCCGGTGTGGCGCGGGTTGTCTTTCAGTTGTACTATTATTCTGAGACGGTGAACAAGAACTTAAAATCATCCATCCAACAACCTTCTGTATTCATTAATTTACTTTTTTATGGTGGATACTAGGCTTGGGCAGAGTCGTGACTGTTGAATACTAGCAGTCATAACTTGTCCATAAGAGTCCACTCATCGTAGAGATAAATAATACTGCAGATGTTTTACGCAATCATATTTCTTGCTTTATCTTGCTTTTCAAAATTCACAAATAATTATAGCTGCACACTGGCA
This sequence comes from Psolus chitonoides, assembly GCA_027564615.1. Taxonomy (NCBI): domain Eukaryota; kingdom Metazoa; phylum Echinodermata; class Holothuroidea; order Dendrochirotida; family Psolidae; genus Psolus; species Psolus chitonoides. Next base: position 758 of record JAODUJ010195028.1, read on the forward strand.
GTTGTAGGGCTCAGAATATGTTTCGTAAAATGATTAGCTACAGAGTTAACTCGGACAGAATACTTTACATCTATGTATTTATTTTGAGCCAACGATTTGCACTGAACATTTGCGTATCCTAACATAACTGTCGTATAACACTAGGTTAACTGATGCGAGGCACAACCAGCAAACAGGTAAGTGAATCACACTCATTGACAGCATACCGGTACATTGTACCAGATAGGAAAACTACAGTACACAACAACGACAACATGTGTGCCCAGAATGCAAAGTATTTTGAGATTATAATGCAACAATTTTTACCACTTTATACACATGTTTACACAGGGTGCATGAACTCAAATTGCAATCACAAACGAGATTAGAAAGTTACGGTACATCACCGGTATGTAGGCCTACTGGCAGACTTATGCACTTTCCAATACTGACTTTTAATACTAACAATTAATTTTGAGGGTGTTAAATTACATTCTATTTACTTTCTATTATGTTTCAGATCAATCAAAAGAGACCAATTTGATCACCTGAAGAAGAGAGCTAACGATAGAGAGGAGGCAGTCTGGTACAGTTTAACCTTCCCATATAAGGTCACACCACGATAATAAAATGGATGATTCAACGATGAGGACAGAAATTGAGGAGCTTCAGATGAAGGCTAATGAGGTCACAGATGAGGTAAGTTCAATTTTCAGTTTGGTTTGGATTTAGAAGTCTGTGTTCAAGAAGCCAATTATGGCCCATCAACCTGTCCATCACGACTGCAGAACAGATGAAGGCTAATGAGGTCACAGATGAGGTAAGTTTAATCTTCACATTGGTTTAGATTCAGAAGCCTACAGGTTCAAGAAGCCAATCATGGCCCATCCAGGAACCCTGATGCTTTTGTGGTCGTGGATGAACACTGGCCTTAAGTCTTCTCTTCGAATAGTGTTTGGAGAGTATCGAATCAGGTGTGTAACTATTACAATTCCATCCTGCTTCCGGGACGCCATCTGACAGGTGAGAGTGAATCTCTCAGCCTTTGCAACCTGTCCATCACCACTGCAGAACAGCGGTGCTGAAACATACAATGACTGAATTGAAGAATTGAGCAGAGGAGTGTATTTGGTGGGTGGTCAAGGTATTGGTTAGGGTAACCCATTAGGGTACAGCAATAATCGCACAAGGGACTTGGCGGACAATGGCTGAAAGGCAGCTTAGGCCTGGCCCTTCTGTTTGCAACCTTCTAACAGCGTCATGTCCCAGCGCCTCCGCAGCTCCCTGCTCGAAGTTCTCGGTTGTAACACACAGTGACGAGCTCTGCACGGCTAGGCGTAGAGGTGGGTGTCATTCACGCCCGTATGCACTTAAGCGTAAGGACATTGGAGGTCCTTCTTCAACCCAGGGTGCCCAATAGGCTGATGCAAATAAATATAAATATATTTAATTTCTGTGATGTGAAGCAGATGAGAGTAGCACTTCCCAGGCAGCATGACACATTCCATCACTGAGGCTGAGGATACTGTAGTACCCTGGTGTTGATGGCAGGTTCGAATCCCACTGGTCCTGGCCATTAATCAGCTCAAAATGGACAATTAGGCACTTTATCTTAAAGAAGTGTATTGGTCAAGGTATAGACCTTGTAAGATTCTTAGGTTCAAAACATTACATTGTTTCCTTAGGCAGGGACAAGTGGTTCATGTACTGACTGGTAATTGCAGATTCGATCAGGAGTGTTCTTAACCATCACATTGTTCTCTTGCATGGGCAAGGGGCAGGGGATTTATCTTTTGTGAAGTGGTCGATGTACTGACTAGTGATTGCAGATTCAATCAGGGATTTTCCTAACCATCACGTTGTTCTCTTGCATGGGCAAGAGGCAGGCATTTATCTTTTGTGAAGTCGTCAATGTACTGACTAGGGATTGCAGATTCAATCAGGGGTGTTCTTGACCATCACATTGTTCTTGACCATCAATTGGTGTCTTACTAATCTTAGAGGTAACAAGACCCGGGTGACTGAGCATTGACTATCAGCCAGTGCTGTCTTCTCTTTACCAAGGTGTGGAAAATTGGTATATTTGAGGTAACAGACATGAGTGACTGAGCATTGACTATCAGCCAGTGGTGTTTCTTTACCAAGGTGTGGGAAATTGGTATCTTACTAATCTTAGAGGTGACAGACAGGAGTGACTGAGCATTGACTATCAGCCAGTGGTGTCTCTCTCTACCAAGGTGTAGGAAATCGGTATCTTCGAGGTACCAGACATGAGTATTGACTATAGGACTGAGCATTGACTATTAGGCCAGTGGTGCCTCTCTTTACCACTTGGTGTACTATTGGTATCTTTAAGGTAACAGACAGGAGTGACTGACTATCAGCCAGTGGTGTAGAAAATTTTGTGAGTGAATATGGCCATCTCGGTCAACATCATGGTCAACATCAAGTTACTGATGATCAGAAGGTAAGCCGACAGTTGTTAAAAATAAATAAAACAAATGAACGAGACTACAAACTATTGCCTTTATCTTTTATTCTGTATATTCATGAATCTATGTAAGGGTCATTGAGGGACCCTGTAAGCCATTTCATTACGGGTGAAACACAGATGATAACTTTCTCCTCTAGAATCCTATTAGGACTCAAATAGGAAACCTGAAGCTGTGTGATCTTGGATGGATACCTCTCAACCAGTGTTCACAGAGTAAACAAGGCAGTACATAACTTGTACATTCCCATAGTGCTCACGGTGCTGACATTCAACGTTCCCATCTGATGGAAGTGAGTGAACTGCCAAGCAGCCATGGCGAATGACTTAAATAAACCAAACATTCAATTTTCCCATCTGATGGAAGTGAGTGAACTGCCAAGCAGCCAGGTCGAATGTACCAAGAAACAAAACCAAAATTGAAAAGTTATGCATCTTGCAAAATATTCCTTTAGTGGAGGTAAATTTTCATGTACATGGGGATTCATCCTTGGAAATGTCCTTCTATTGGAATAGGCGTACCTGTCATAGGAAATCTTGACCTGGCAGGAATATATCTTCTGGAAAATACTACCTCCACCATGAAGGTGTAATTTTCAGCACTGGAAAATAACTTGAACTGAGCTATCAAGTATTGTTTAGAGCAGACCTGGGTGAAGTGCAAATTTTAGTCTGTGCTCTCGGACATCGATGCACAAAATACCTACAGGGGTTAGGTTTGAGAAGTGCTCGTCCCCCTTTCCAATGCCCTGCAGGGCCTCTCCATCAGCTCTGTCATGTTTTGAGCTGTTTCCAGGGGTGTTTCTAGTATCATACACCATGACAAATTAAAAGTACAGTAGCTCAATAATTCTTGATTTTTCCTATATAAGCTTGTTTCTTTTTGCAATCTTTGAACCAAAATATTGAAATAAACAAGCTATATAGGAAAAATCAAGAATTATTGAGCTACTGTACTTTTAATCTGTCATAGATCAGCTATCTTATAGTAATAAAATGTAAATGTGCCACCTCGGTCGGAGTGCCCATTTCTCTTTACTTTACAGTAACCTTAACCATTAGGCCACCATGCTCTCTTATTGATTAGAGGACAAGAGTCTGAAATACAGGACCTAGGCCCTATCTGGCCCCAATTATGGCAACCCTATAATACTCCATGGGGCTCACCATGGAGAAATGATTGGCTAGGTATGTTTAGAGAGTGATGAGGCACAGGAGCAGACTGGGTCTTAAAACCGGCCTGGGTATCCTTCATCTAGGTAGGCCTATTATTCATTGATATGTTGCTTATCTAGCCCACTGGCCCAACTTGCATTGCGTAAATACCTGTATGGCCAGTCCGCCCCTGATGAGGCAGGTGTGTAGTGATCATATTCCTATTATGAACAAAGCAATATACAAGAATACTCTCTTCTAAGTTGATTTGATCCAGATCTGGCCCAGATTATACAGGACTTGATACTTTACTTTTACAGGCTTTGTACAGTTCAGAAAATTGTACATTTCATTTTGAGGAATTACTTTTTAACAAGATCGATCAGATCTCTGAAGCTGCGGGCCAACGTTTGTTTCTAACGAACTGACCGATTACTCTTTACTTGTAGGCTAGGATCATGCCAGTTTTGTGTAATAGCACCGCTGATCTTGCAATGTTTGTTACTAATGGAAGGAGAGACATGAATGTTTTTACTAACGGAAGGAGAGATATGATGATTTGTAGCGCTGTTGCCCGCAGCTAAAAAGAGCACATGAAAAGAATAAAATATGCAATTATTATTTTACTTTTGTAAATTTAATTAAAAATAATAGAGTTCAGAAGATATATATTTCTTTGACTGCCATATTTACTATGGTTGCATCCTGAATTTCCATTGTGCAACGTCATTAATTATGTATGGTTTTTAAATGTCTCATTTTCAGGGGGTTTCTGGTTGTGCTAGTTACGAAACTGAATAAAAATGCAAATTTGAAAAATTAAGGTTTTACCTGGAAAACATTTCATTTTGGATACTGCTCAAGTACAGACTTTACAATTTTATTTTCAATTTCATGATTGGTTCATAATTTACTTCACTCATCTTATCATAAAATTCCCTCTTGTGCCTGAATGATCAATCCTCTCCAAATGTCAACAATGTCTTCCTTGGGCTAATTAAATGGAATTGAAGTTTTGTGACTAATAAAATGAGTCTATTTATTGGGCACTGTTTAACGGCCTATTCTGTCATAATGACATCTGTCCTAATTTGGGAGGGAGCTCTAAGCCAGTTTAATAAGTATTGCTGTCTTGCTTGGCTGTCATATACGGCACTGTGAAGCCAATTCTGCTGCTTTATTCTAAGGCTAGAGCTATCTGTCAAGGTTAATTGATTTTTGTCTGCTTTTGTACAGAACAATATGGATTGTATGTGAACTGCAAACATATTATGGTCATGTTTAGTAATGTGAAAAGTGACAATACATGTTAAATTCTGACAAATAGAGAATGTCAACAGTAGTAATTACTAGTGTCAATCAGGCTGTTGTCTCAGTTCATTTCTTTCCAAATATGTGTCATTCAATTTAGTTCCGCCAAAGCATTTCCTAAAAAAACTATACTGTACACAGACAGAAATACGGGGAAATTTGGAGATTGAACAATCATAATCAGTGGGCAACCCAACAATAAGCAAGTTTGTAATTATGTTATGCGCGAGTGTGAAGTTAATGACCTGACCTTTGGGTACAGGTCAAGCACGATGAAAATATACCATCTGCAGCATCATGTTTACACTACAATGTTCACAGGCCACATTATTTCTATCAAACGTGAATTATTTCCTCTCATTTTTGGGCGGCACCTACCTGCCGCCACCCGTGTGGGGGCGACACTGTCGAGTCCGGGGGGCCAGCATCCACCGCCGCCCAAATCTCAGCCCCAAATTAACGTCAACTGACTATTTTCAGAAGAGTTCAGATGTGTAGGCCTTCATTGTGTATTGTACATGCTATGCGTGTAGTATGCAACTGCTGTATAAGTTACTGTGCGTATACCACATTCCTATGAACTCTACATTTTTTCTAGCATTTCAGACCATGTTTTGATCATTTTCATAAAAATGTTTCCTATTGGCTACTTTTCCTTACTATATGGATAATTTTACAGGTAAATCAAGTATTTGCCCGGGAAGAGCGATTTCAATGAAATTATTGCATCTTTTGTCTCATTCCCTTGGACTTCGGTCAATGATAAGCTACTTACGCGATATAGTCTCTAGTCTATTGGCTAGATCGTCAATTTATCCTGATAATGTACCAAATGTTGCTTTTGTGACAGTGAGATATAACACTACAATTAACATTCACCAAGGCCATGATTGTGTTAAATTTAACTGTTTAACACCAAATATTGGGTTGTGACATTGCTTATATGTTCAATCATAACAGTCTATAGGGTAAATAACAGTGTTTTTATCTAATTTACAAAACAAGAAATACAATGGTTCCAGGAGATTGCCAATTATTGTTAGTAAAACATACCCCTATCAATAAAACTTGCACAAACCACTGTGCCTCATCCCGATTGAATGTACAGAGATGAGCTACATAATATTGTATTGAATCATCTGCAGTGTGATAATATTCAGATGGTTTTATCTAAAGTTAAAACCTATTTATTTAATATTGCCTAATAATTATTTTGTGGTAGTTGCCTTTTGTGAAGCACTTTAGAGCAGTCAATGACTGATTAAGGCGCTATATAAATTATATTACATCATGTAAACAGATCTTTGGGCATTTCATTATTTTAAAGAGAAATTAGGCACCAATTTCAATTTTGTCAGCACAAAATAGTCTTTCACATTGATATCCTGTGTGTGGTCAGTAACATTGACATTGATATGTGCAATCCTGTTAACATTCTACAAAAGAATACAAACTATAGATCAGCTTCTATAGCACAGTACACCCGGGCACCTGTAAAGGTGTATCTTGTATGATTTACACATCCATGTCCTCTGTAGTGGTCATCGACATTGATATTGATGTGCATTCCTGTTAACATTCTACAAAAGAATGTAAACTATAGATCAGCTCCTATAGCACAGTACACCCGGGCACCTGTAAAAGTGCATCTTGTCTAATTTACACATTCATGTCCTCTGTAGTGGTTAGTAACATTGACATTGATGTGCATTCAGGTTAACATTCTACAAAAGAATACAGACTATAGATCAGCTTCTATAGCACAGTACACCCAGGAACCTGTAAAGGTACATCTTGTATGGTTTACACCAAAATAGAATGAATCAATTTCGATTTGGCATAGAATTTTATCAATTATATTTTATTCAACAACTTCTAACAAATCAAAAGCAGAATTATTGAACGGTTCTAATAATACTGTATGCATGTGAAAAATTGTGTTTTGAACATCAACATCTTCTTATTATAGTTTGACATAGCCACAAGGGACCAACGGCATTCAATTGGATGATGTCAATTGATTTTTGGCTGATAATCTGAGGGCCGCCAATTCTCTTCTGACGAATCAAAATCAGATTTTCTCGTAATACTGTATGCATGTGAAAAATTGTGTTTTTTAATATCGTTGTTTTGTGAATGAAGCATACCCTGTATGCCCATTTAAGTGAGACAGTTCTTCTCTCATGACCTTGCTCTTCTCAGCACTGATTTCCATGCCAAGTTGCTTTGCATTTTCTTCTAGTCTTCTTGTAAGGGTGTAAGTTCCTCAGGTCGTCCTGATATAATGTCAATGTCATCTGCAAGTCTTAGGTTAGTTATAGCTCTTCCTCCAACACTCACTGTTCCCTCAAGGCTCAAACCCATCAAGAGCTTTCATCATATATTCTAGGAATATATTGAATAATGTGGGTGCCCCTTTAAGTGAGCCTATCAGTTCTCCTCTTTCCAGCTTGTTGAATGACACTTAACAGGCAGCTTCATAATTGGAAAACTTCATTTCGTTTCACTGCGAGATATTTTTTCCTTTGATCGTTTAATGATTTTTCCATCATCTTTTTCACAATACCATGAGGCCCTACTTATATCCGAGTCTGCAACTGTCCCAGGGATGTTAACTCCAGCTATTTATAAACTATAAATGAATTTGCATTGTACAGTAGGTCTTCAGTAGGGTATAGTCTCTTGCTATATTTAGATATCTATGAGTTCAGGAAGCCATTGATGTCTCCTCCAAGTATCCACAGCTATGTGATCAAGAATGAACACTGGCATTAGCCTTTTCTTCTCCACTGGTTTTCAGGTAGTGATGAGGGAGGCATGTAGCTTTAACAATCCCTTCCTGCTCTCCTGCATGGGACCAACATTTAAGGTCCCCATCTGACAGACTTGAGTGGACTATCGGCTTTAACCACTTTCCTAAATGCTAGGAGAGGTGGTATGCCAAGCAGCCTAGATTGCTTCCATTATAGCAAAACTAGAAACTGCAAGTTTTTGACAACTGCAGAATACCCATTGACAAACAAGTATCTAAAGGCACGGGTGTGATTCATATCTAGGTCGCTGTACAGGGGGGATGAGGGGGCACAGGCCCAATTCTAAAGATAACATGGAACGTAGTCGATATTCCTGTCAATATCATGTCGGGCCATTGATCATCCGTGATCACAGAATTTCATCGAAATGTACAGAATTTGCAATTTTCTCACTGAAATTCATGGAATTGACCATAATCAACCAAAATTAACGAACAACAGTAATTTGAAGAAAGTAATCACTTTTAAACATCTCAAGTTCCCAGCACATAATACCTGGCGCAAATTTATACAGCAAACAAAAGAAGTTGTAACTTACATTTTACCAAAAACATTTTACCAAAGCAATACCAGAGTTGTGTGACATGATTTTCTGTTTGGTTGCTTTTCGCATATCCCTGTATATTTAACCTAAACAATAATTACAAAATTAAATATGTTGAATGTCTGTCCTAAGCAAGTATCACAAAATCTTGTGTGCCTTCATCACTAGCAATGTTAACATATAACAGAATTCCCACCAGCAGTGTGCGCCGTGCCATAGAACAGCCTGTTACAGGCAACAGTAATAATCTTGAAAATAAGGACTGACTGGTTCTTGCACATTGTATGGTATCAACTTTCAGAAATCATGCCTGTAGGGGAAGAACAGGACAATCATTTTGCTAAGCTGTGCTAGCTTATAACAGCTAGGTGATTACATTTTATAGGTCTTTCCAGAATAACATATCTGCTGGCCCTAGCCTATATATCATGCCTAAGTGCTGTGGGTATAACTAGCATCTATGAAGACCATGCACCGCACTGCAGCAGGCCATTAATGACACATTCTGTGTTATGCCACATATACTGTCACTGACAATGTTTTGTGCCTGTTAATTTTAGACTGTTATTATTATTATTGTTGTTTACAATGATTAATTATTTTATTCATTAACAAGTAATTTTGCTGCCATTGCCTTCTTGAAAGCAAATTTGACCCAAAATTTGCATCAACCGTGTTAGTTTTGTATTGTTTTGTACATGTTTCTATCGCAGTTTACCTACCAAACCATAGATGGCGCTCTTCCGAGGTACCATTTTTCAACACTTTGGTATGACCTGGCTTGGATCAGTCCCGTCTGCATATATGTTATAACCACTTGTCCATGCAGTAATTCAGGTTCATACCTTGAGCTAATCACTGGCATTTCCCTCTCTTGCTGTTTTCATGAATAATAGAGTGAGAGCACATGGATGGGGATTGCGAACCCTAGACAACTCAAATTTTACAATAATTTGCCAGTAAGATAAAAGTACAGCATTTATTATCCAGTATGTAGTATTGTGTATGAATAAATACACTTAAAGACTCAATACTGTCACCCACGAGAAATTTTAGGACCTAGGATGCATAATTCCTGATTGGTCAATGTGTCATCTAACATGAATAAAGATATTCTCCAGCAAATTTGATAGATCATGCGAGTGGTAGTCCATGTCCATAAATTGACATCTTGCTACTACATGTATAGCACATAATATGCAGGATGTATGTACCATAACCGTTACGAACATTGCTGTACATAATTTTTTAGCAATGTGCAATGAGGATCCTCTACTACGTCATCCTCTATTAACCACTGATCATCGGATTACCAACATGGCCGCTATGGCGCATGCGCATTGAGCTGGAGAATATCCCCGATTGAGCTGCCCATTACTACAAATTTCTGTTTAGGATGAGAGAAAATGGCCTTTAATGCTCACATCAATATACTACATGCACTGATTTATACATATATACAGCACATGTAACATTTATTTGTTAGCGTAGTGCTTCCTTCCGGTGTTCAGGAGGTCAACAGCCATCTAGTGCGACGGTCCGCAAACTATGGGCCGCGGCCCAAAATTGGGCCGCGATAAAAATTCAGAGGGCCGCGGAACACTGGA
>JAODUJ010195139.1:0-10656 GCA_027564615.1 Psolus chitonoides
GGTTAACAAAGGTCAAACAATAAAATCAGGTTTTAAATCTAAAGGCAAGGAATCTCGAAGCCCTCGGCTCTTGTTTTTATTGTAACCTGAACAATATTTTAGTCTGATTTGAGTGTGTTGGTCTATTATGTTGGTCTATTTTGGGGTGGTTTATATACTTGTTAGTTATTTTGTCCACTTGTGACCACTTAAACACTGTTCATTCTTTTGAATTCTGAAAACAGGTGTATTTGTTGATACCATCATGTACATTTTATAAATAACAATCAATTCTGAAAATATCACGATATAGTGGACCCCTAATTTATGGAATAACCCAATTATAATATTATTATTATCTTTTCAGCATCTGTAAAAATGGTGGATGGGATTGCGAGTTAGACGAAGACTGTGAGCAGTCCACCTGTGCCGAAAATGAAGAATATGTCACCTGTCTTACCCCTTGTCCCAGGACCTGCGCTAACATTAACGATTACGACGGCTGCGAAAGAAACTATGAAAACTGTACGGCAGGATGTCAGTGTCAGCCCGATAAGATGCTGCAAGATGGGAAGTGTATACCCATCAGTTCATGCCCCTGTTACCATGGAGGTCTAACGTATGAAGTTGGTGACAAAGTCAAACAGACGGCTTGTAGGGAGTGGTAAGTCAAGTAGGTTGTAATGTATTCACAATTATGAGGGCTGTGAGGTAGACTACGAGAACTGTACAGGGAGATGGCAATGTCAGTCTGATAAGTTACTGCACAATGGGGAGTGTATACCCATTAGGTCGATGCCCCTGTTGCCATGGCGGTCTCACCCATGATTTGTGTACCAAAGTCGAACAGACTGCTTCTAGGGAGTGGTAAATCCTGTAGGTTGTAATTAGGGGTGGGGCGATATATCGATATGTTGCGACATGAAGCCAAATGTTGTGACATCGACATTGGCATCACGATGTCGCGATATAATATCGTGAAATTAGAACATCCAAATTATCAATATAAATACATACAAATTAGTGTTTTACCGATGATCGATCTATGTAACATAATCATGCACGTTTGTCAACGTTCATAGGTGTAGGAGGCGCGAGGACTGCAGCCCCCCAAACAAAATGAATATAGAAAATTCGGCAGGATTTGGGTAGTATATAAAATATGAATCCGGGACCTTTCTATCCTGAGACAATCACTCCGCACCACTACACGCATTATTAGTTAATTGGTGTGTGTGGGTCTCGGAAATCTCGCCGCAGTCTGCTTCAGCAACTACCTCGAGCCCCTTAATTAAGTGATGGTAGAAAAGGAAATTTTGCGACACAGGATATGTGAATTTCATCACAAAGTTAGAGTGTGAATGTTGATGCACTATTATTGGAAATAAATATTTGGAATAGTCACTGGAAATATATCGCAAATTATGTTTATCATATGAAAGCAATTCGTAAAGTTTTCAATGTATTATATTACTAGGCTAATGTACAATATACAATATATACAACATTTCTAATGTTAATTGTTTAGGCCGTATCACAGTACCGGTAGTGTATGTACTATGAATGAGTACACTACTGTACATTATAGGCTCAAATGTAGCCTTACAAAGCTCGACAATATCGATTGTCGCGACATTGAGGTGCCAATATTTGGCGACATTTGAAAATGGCAATGTCGACACATCCCTAGTTGTAATGTATTCACAATTACGCCGGCTGCGACGCTACAAGAACTGTACGGCAGGATGTCAGCGTCAGTCTGATAAGATGCTGCACAATGGGGAGCGTACACCCGTTAGTTCATGCGATCATGCACCTGTTACCATGGAGATCTAACCTATGATGTTGGTACCAAAATCACACAGACTGCTTGTAGGGAGTGGTAAGTCCTCTAGGTTGTAATGTATTCAAAATTATGGGGGCTGTGAAATTTTGTTAAAACTTGTTTTGGTGACATTGGTAGGAGGTGGGGTACATAATTATGTAGGTTAGTACTTTATTGCAACCATTAATATTCATGAGGGGCGAGGCCGCATGTAATTTTGCTGAAAATTGCTCGTAACCACATTATCTCAGCAGTGGCATGCATGGTGGATTGATGTCATACTTAGCACATGGATTGCCCATAGTGAGTAGATGATCGCTATTGATTTTGGTACCAATTTCATTAATATTCATGAGTGGCGGGGCTTAGAAGCAATTTCTTTAAGTGTGAATATCTCGGCAACCGTATGTCCAATTTGTGCAAACTTGTTTTGGTAACATTGGTAGTAGGAGGTGGCGTACATGTGTAGGTTAGTACTTCATTGCATCTCGTTGATATTCATGAGGGGCGGGGCCAAATGTAATTTTGCTGAAATTCGCTCGTAACCATGTGATCTCGGCAGTGGCATGGTAGATTGATGTCATACTTGGCACATGGATTGCTCAGAGTGAGTAGATGATCCCTATTGATTTTGGTACAAATCTTATTAATATTAATGAGTGTGTGGGGCTTAGAAGCAATTTCTCAAAATTATATCCACAACCATATGTCCGATTTTGTTCAAACTTGCAATGGTGGCACTTGTCACTCTGCAATGGTGCCAAGTAGCAATGAAGTGTTGTCTGCTTAGTTAGCTAGATGTGACAGCATGAAACAATAAATTGTTGGCCATACCAGACCGAAACTACACGAAACCTTCTTGGTTTTCTTGTTTTTTCATTGTCCAAATTTTGCAGAACTCTGTATTTCACCACATAAAGAAAACTAACACTTGGGCAATATATCCCTGATAGAATACTGTTATCAACATCACTTCATTTGGTATTCTTTTCACAGTACATGTTCTGGGGACGACGGCTGGACTTGTGAAGACCTTGATCAGTGTATCGGTAGGTTTTACTTTTTTTTTGCAGTATTTGCAGACATGAGTTCTTCCACTTTTCTGCGGAATTCTGCATTTTCTGTTGCCACTCTAGATATTTGCGGATTTATCTTTCATCCACTTTTACCCAACATTGAGGGGGACCAAAGCTGAAATACACTAAGCCAATTTCCCGATCTCGAAGCAATTATGGGGGATAGGTTACAGGGGTGGCAGTGTCCCTCTTCCCCATTGTAAGAAAAGGTTGTACTTTTGATCTTTAAATGGAGCAAAATCTGAACGTTTACCAATAACAGCTCTGGTATTTGAACTCATTTTAATACTCCTTCCATAAGACTCGGGACAAACCGCACATCCCACTCAAAAGTACGGAATGTCCCACGCATAACTGCGAAATGTCTCGCATGTGGAAAGCGTCCCCCAGGTTGAAATCCCTGGCATTAGGTGTTTTTTTCGTATATAAAATGTAGATGTAAACAATAGCGGCACCATACATGAAGTGTGAACATTATTGCCTCTGATAGACTAATCAATGGGTCATTGCAGCTATACAAAATATAACCCTCAAGAGTGCTGAAAATATGGGGCCAATTAATTGCTTTGTTCACCCTATCACAAGGAATACCAATAGCAGCAATGTGGCCATTACACTAAAAAAGTTTGACTATTTTGCTATGCATGTATCTGTCACTAAAACATAAGTGTGACATCACAGTCTAAATGAAGAGCATGTTTACCTCAGGTGTTTCCTTTTGTGTATAATATGCAGATGTAAACAATAGCTGCACCATACATGAAGTATAAACATTATTGCCTCTGATGGGCTAATCAGCGGTTCATTGCAGCTAAAAAAATATAACACTCGAGGGTAACCTATGTTAGTGCTCATTTCATGTCGGTATAGTATTATTTGTAGCAGTAATATGACATGCATGAGTGTTGCTAGCCCTATCGCCACAGTAAGCACACTTGAGCTTTGTATCCAACATAATCACATGAACATGACCTTATCTTGAAGCATCACATTCAGACCTAAACAGATCATGCGCAGGCCATGCGAACCATTCAGTGAAGAAAAAGGTGATCAGTGCTCAATATACACATGTTCGAAAAGTTTATTTGAGCTTCCGCCTGAAATCAGTGCCGGTCAAAAAGGCACTCTCTCAGCTAGTGGTGGTCGGCATTTCTGTGTCCTGGTCGGACCCGACCGGCGCTGACTGGCAGCGGCAGAACCCTGCCTACTACCCATCAACTAATCACATGTTAGCATAGCTAATCACAAAAAGTAAGTGAACCCTCAAGATTTTTTTTTAAAAGTGGCGTAATGGACTAGTGGTACCGTAGTGCTCGCAACTCTCAATTTGGGCCTTGTCAGTTTAAGTGCCACCTGGGTGGGTGGGTATGTTGTGTCCTTGAGCAAGACACTTAACTCTGCCTGCTCCAGTCCACCCAGCTGAAAATGGGTACTAGCTCCAGCTAGGGGTTATCCAGCGATGGAGTGACATCCCATCCTCCTGGGGGAGTTTCACACTGTCATTTGCTTCACTTTAGTGAAAACTGATTTGAGCATTTGAGCAAGACACTTTACTCTGCCTGCTCCAGCCACCCAACTGAAAATAGGTACTAGCTTCAGTTAGGGGCTATCCCTTCATGAACTGACATCCCATTCTGAGGGAGTTTTACAATGATGTCTGCTTCACTTTAGTGAAAACAGATTTAAGCATTTGAGCAAGACACTTTATTCTGCCTGCTCCAGCCACCCAAATAAAAATGGGTACCAGCTTCAGCTAGACGTTATCCAGTGGTAGACTGATGTCCCGTCCTGAGGGAGTTTCACACTGTCGTCTGCTTCACGTCAATGAAACCGGATATAAATACCGGCTCAAATGGGTCCTATCGGCTCAGGAGAAGAAAACTTTTCCAGAGGAACTAACCTAGCATTACCAAGTGATTAGCTAGATTGGTTGAACGTCCGCTTTTCACTCGGGAGGCCGGGGTTCAAATCCCAGCCGAGTCATACCAAAGACTTAAGAAATGGGACCTGTTGCCGTCTCGCTTGGCGCTCAGCATAAGAGATTGGAACAGGGAAAACGAGGGGTAGGATTAAATTCCGTCTGCATGGTGACCCCCACCTTCACGGCGAGGTCACGCTGGACATGACCTGGTGTTCATGTCTGCACACCTTCTGGGTCTAGTGAAGGTACTGACCTTTGTCCGGTAAAATATGTAAGACCTTTGTCCGGTAAGAGAGCGTTACGACATGACACGTCCCAAAAGTAATGAA
Source organism: Psolus chitonoides (assembly GCA_027564615.1). Lineage (NCBI taxonomy): Eukaryota > Metazoa > Echinodermata > Holothuroidea > Dendrochirotida > Psolidae > Psolus > Psolus chitonoides. The sequence continues at coordinate 5,131 of JAODUJ010195139.1, forward strand.
CAAGGGAGCCATTTGGATTCCAACATTGTCCTTCACATCTGTGTGCATGAACTGTTGTGACATCATCACACGCCAGGAAAAAAAAAGTTTATGTGACGATGCACTACGCGCTCTACACTGTGTGTATGGTCGCGTGTGTGGTTTTTCGTACTGCGTACGTTACATCATGAAGTTCCCAGATGCTTGCCATGCCCCACATGTAAGTTACCACGGCAATGTTAAAATGGTGGGATATATTGCTCGGGGTTGCAGCAATTGCCTAAAAAGTTTTTTTGTAGACTACGCAGCCAACTCGCTTCACCATTTTCAGCATTCTCGAGGCTTGTTTTCATTGGTACAGACATGTACTGTGACGTCATAATCGAGCCCACTCCGTCCATATCCGTATTTCCTATTTAAACCCCCTACAGTACCTCAAATACGCCATGCGATGGTAAGTCTTTGTTAAACACCTCCCACCTTCTACCCTACCCGTCTCCTCGAAAAATAGAATCTACCGCAGTAAATGACAAAATGTCATCCTTAATGCTACCCTCTCCTAAACCCTTCAAGTGCCCCAAACCCATGTAAAATGTACCCTGGTCCTTTATGCCACCAGCTCCCCACCACTTCAAATGCCCCAAATCCATGTGGAATATACTCTAGTTGTACTCTGTGTTAAACTCAAACACTTGTATATTGTATCTACGGTTCACATGAGTTGCCCGGGACACTCATCCCTCTGTGATGTGATTTTGATGAAAGCTGTCATTGATGTGACACACTTTCTGTGTGTTGCGCGTATACATGACTGTAGTGCGTGCCTTATAAGTTGGAAACAAAATGGCGTCAAATTTTGAGTTGTCGCAACTCTCCCTATAAAGGGACTCGAAACTAACCTGACCAAGATCTGGTTGAAAAAATATAAATGTGAACATTTGTGATTGTTTTCTGTATCAACAGGTAGCTGTATAGCATGGGGTGATCCTCATTTCAAGACATTCGATTCCAGGGCTTACGATTTCCAGGGTGACTGCGAGTACATCCTCTCCGAGACCATATTGGATGCTGCTGTGCCTCCCTTCCACATCATCATCAAAAGCATCCCCTGTGGGTCTAGTGGTGTCACCTGTACCAAGTCAATCGCTTTCACCATTGGTAAGTATATTGAAATCTGACAACAACAAAAAAATCACATCATTTTCAATATGGGTTTGGAGAAGGGTGCTTTGTGTAAAGCTGAACTGACAGGAAAACAGATGAATGGTTATGTTAGAAGATAGGATGATGAGAAGGACCAAGAGAAGAAAAGAAAGGTAGAATAGTCAATGTACCAACACTGGAACAGAAGACCAGAGAGCCTAGATCAAATGTCAGTTGACTCTTTTTGTAACGGAGAAAAATCACGGAAATCGGAGTGGAGTGCAGAATTACATCATGAGAATGACACAGAAAACAGTCAAATCTTTTTTACCTCACAGGTACTGCATATGGTACTCATTTATGCACCTGGATGAAGAGAGACAATGTGGTCAAGGCTCGATCCTGGGATAATAAGACCTGCTCCTTAACCAATAAGTCACTACACAGCAGGAATTAGCTTTCTGAAAAAAATGGTTTCTTCTGATTTTTTATAATTTTTCTTCGTTTGTTTTTTGTAACAGGCATGGAATTGTTAGTAATACTGTCTAAAAACCTGACAACGTGTGTGTAGGCCTCTTCAAAAGCTCAATATTGGTCACTACTAACAGAGGTACAAGATTTCATTGAGCCTGCGAAAGGGCCACGGTGGTGTGGGATCAGTATCAGTGGGCCCCTGTCATCATGTTCAGAGATTTTTTCAAAAAGTTTGGCTCATGCCTGCTCAGGTTACCTTAATGATTTATGTTCACAACATCTGTGTATATTTCCACAGGCAACCAAGATGAATCCGAGACAGTGTTCCTTGTGAAGGGGAGGGAACTTCCCTACACTGATTATCCAATGTCCAACTTCAGAGTGGAAGGTGTTGGATCATATGCATTCGTCTTCACGACTGTCGGTATTACGTTGATGTGGGATTACGGGACCTTCATAGAACTCCAGCTCACATCACAATACAAGGAACAGGTGGGTTGAACCAAGAATATTAAGAATCATCATCAATTAATAAGAATTGTCCACAATGAAAGTGGCCAGTCCTAAGCGCTAGTGTTCTTACTTTCAAACCATACTTTGCAGTATTCTAGCCTATTGTATTGCTAAGTCTGGCACAATCTTTTAGCACAGAGGTGGTCAGCCAATTGGCTTTCCAACTTAGCCAGACTTCGTGTCAAGTATTGTTGAGTTTTGGGAAGATTGTAAGAGATTTTTTTTAGCGACTTTGACACTCACAAGTTTTCCTGAGAACGTTGTAGGATGTTTCATTAATCGGGGGTAAAGGGGTTTAGAGTGTATCCTAAATTGATCACTGGGAGAAGTGACTTCCGAATATAGGGTTCACTGTATTCACTTGCGATGTCCAAATCTAATCAGTGAATGGTAACTTGTCCGTTGTGAGTCGAGACCCAGTTGGCTCCATGGCCTAATTGAAAGGGCTTTCAAATATGAAGTGAGAGGTCCGCGGTTCGATTCCTGGTGGAGCCATGTTGCTTTTCACTGCACCGGATTCCCAAACCTACGGACAATTGTCCACTTTCTAATGTCAAATAAGAATTTGGCACCTTTCTTTTGCCAATAGGGGATATCCTCCAGCCGAATGTGCATGCGCTGAAGCCGACATGTTTGTAGTTCGTCATGCTTCTAGTGCTGAATCTACACTGGCGATCATCACACACAACGTGGATGTATAACATCACAAATTGCAACTCCAATGGTGCAAGTTTCTTCAAAAATTTGCATGGAGAATATCCCTGTTATTCCTCAACTCTATAACCCATGGCTGTTATTCGGCAGGGGGAATTTGCGCAACAATGGCCGAGGAGGCGCTTAAGACAGCCCCTATTGTTCACGACATCCTGGTAGCATCACGCCACAGCGCCCCTGCATCTCCCTGCTAGATGTATCCTCTCGCTACTCGCAGTTTCGAGTGTGTGGTGGCCAGGGGAAGAGCTGGAGTCACATACGACCCAGACATGGTCTATAGAGTTATACTATCCCTGCTATGGATAGTGGAAAGCAGGCAAATCTCTGCAAAGTGCATGTCTTGTTTACATGGTCACTGAGACAAAGCAGTATCTCTTCATTAACTCTATAACCCATCGCTGTTATTGGGCAGGGGGAATTATGCGCAACAATGGTCGAGGAGGCGCTTAAGACAGCCCCTATTGTTCGCGACATTCGGGTAGCGTGACCCCACAGCGCCCCTGCATATCCCTGCTAGATGTATCCTCTCGCTACTCGCAGTTTCGAGCGTGTCGTGGCCAGGGGAAGAGCTGGGGTCGCATACGACCCAGACATGGTCTATAGGGTTAATTATAGTTAATGATATAAGAGTAACAGTTAGGTTCTGTTACTTTTAAAGGATGGAGGAGCGATTCATGTCATTGATCTTTAATTCCTTGAAGGGAGTAGTTCTTAGCAGCCTATTAAAAATTCAATTCAACTTTGAAAAAAAGGAGTTATTCCACAGTTGGTAGGACCAAACTGATAAAGATTCAGAATTTTTTAGCCAACTCTAACCCTAATTATCATGCGGGAGGCGGGATAACTCACCATGGGCTTCTGAGGCAGGGAACAGATGGCGGTCAGCACCATTGTGTGCATTCCAGCCGTTACGTGGTCGAGCAACTCTGGTTACAGCAAAGTGTCGAGCCACCCGTGAACTAATAAAGACGTGTCTGCTCACTCAGAGCATCCAGCATGATAAGGGATTCCTATCACTGCCAATGCATGGCGCTCTTCTTTCACTTCGGTTCCCAAATATCAGCGGGAGAAATTGTTCTATTATTGGATGGCAGCCTTCACTTATTTGCATCGTGCATGTCAGTACAGACACCGTTTTAATAACCCCCATAGGCGAGATGACTCACCAAGGGCCTCCATAGCAGGAAACGAGTGGCGGCCATCGTGTGCGCATTACGGCAGTCACGTAATGGCTGCAACTGCCCCGTGCCACTGGACATAGTCGAGCAACTCTGGTTACAGTGTATAGTGGGGGTACCTTGAGTCGATTGGTACCTAGAGTCGATCACCATGTAAAAAAGATGAAATTCATCGGGAATGAAGCAATTTGGGTTGAAATACGAATGAACACCCACAAAAATTGAAAATTGTTTGAAAAAATGTCAAAAAAGGATGCCAAAAGCACTCATTTACCTAATATTTGTAAAAAATGTACTTTCTCAAATGACTTGAAGTGACTGCATGAAAAACACCACATCAATCAACGAAAATGTCAATTTGATTTGTTGTAACAGAAAGTAGTGTGAACATGAAGCACAGGAGAGCAATGTTTGGGTTGTTCTTGCATTTAATTTCAAACAGTATTTTTATGTGCCCCCTTTAATTCCAAAGTGATTGACTCAAGGTACCTCTCCAAAATGAGCACACAGAATTTTAGTCACACAAACTCCCCTATTTTCATATAAGCCAGGTCTATATTCGCCAACATTTTATTGGGAATTTTGGAAGACTCATTTTCAGGCAATTCCTGGAAGTTTTGATCTTGTTTAGAGCTATTTGATATCTTGAATTTGTCCAAATGTGTTAGGTGATTGACTCATGGTACCCCCAACATACATACAGTTTAATTATTACTTAATTTAATTTTACCTGATATGTTTGATTATGCCATATTGAAGAAGTAGTGGAAATATGCTGGAAGATTGTAACATATTCTGATCCTGATGCACTTCATAAATCTCATTTCATCGACTCTTTCATTTTCAGTCACAAAAGAATTAGAAGGAGATGTAAACAGTAAGATACTGCTGAAGTACATTCCAAAGATTGAAGCGCCTACCCAGGTGCTATGGGGAAAGTATGACAGGGTGAGTTTTACTCATAGAAAATAGTAACGGAGAACATTATTACAGTAATAGCCCATAAACTTAAAGGAGCTCGATGAGTTTGCATTCAAATCAAGGAGAGGAGACTGAACTGATTTTATTTGTAAATGAGATCATTCACTATAATCAGACAATCTCAAAAGTAACTTTACTCTCAGGAAATATTGCTAATTGAAGAAGTTATGAATGTTGCATTGTTAGAAATTGAAAAGTTTGGGCAAAACTTTTATGTAAATTAGGCTGGGCCTCTGTTTAACAGTTCTGTTGTTCTTCATGGAACGACATTAATTTTCAAAACAAAGATCACAGATCTGAATCATTTATTATCATATGGTACATGGTATGGCAACAGTCATTATTCACTGTATTGAACTACACAATAAACAAATTGGCAATCATATGTGGTGGAATCATAACCCTCTGCCCAAATCTGAGGATTTGTGTATCCAAAAACTGCACAAAATATAAGCTTCCTATCTATTTTTTTGTCTCGCCTGAACTATGTTCAGAGGGAGACTTAGTGGTCACTATGGCGTGTGTCCGTCCGGCGTCCGGTGAA
>JAODUJ010195250.1:0-16181 GCA_027564615.1 Psolus chitonoides
CGCCCCTGCGTGTAGGCCATTTCCGAAATACCAGTGACATGCTGCGGAACTTCTTTCTAGTCATGAAAATGTCAAATTTATTTGATTCCGGAGTCAACTTCCCAACAGTCATTACTCATCCATAACTTATGAAATATTCTAAAAGTCATCTCTGCTATACTTTTTGGACTAATGCAAATTCGAAGATATTGGCATAAATCGTCATGGAGTGATCACACATGTCCCATGGCCATACATATAGCGCCGAAGGCGCTGTGAAGTTTGCAAGTTGACATTGACTACTTTCACTCATTGACATACGGTGGCTCATAATGACCACAGTTCTCTCAGAATAGCTAACATAGTACATGTGAAAGATGGATAAAATAGAACACTACGCGTACCGCGGAGAGCAACAGTTTGAGGTAATTCTCGGAGAACACGTTGAAAACAACCTACATTTTATAGTTAGGTAACATATTTGGACACCTCACCGCACCCCGTACGAAAATATGTGCATTAAAACATCATTCGGTCGATTTTATTTTCTCGGCCCAAAACCCATAGGGGGACGGCCGCCTTCCCTGCCCCCCCCCCTGTGGCGCCGCCCCTGGGGGACACGATCAATTGTAGTATTCTGTCGAAAAGTACTATCTAAGCGGAGCGCCACCATTGGTTGGTGCGCAGCGTACATTGAAAATTTCAGATTATAGTACCTCCCAGATCGCCGGAAATGGCACTTGCTTAGGCTGGAGAGCAGCAATCTAATTTCGGGGGAAAATTAGTGTAGAACCGATCTCAAAGATCGGAATCGGGCCGATTTTCACCATATCGGATCGGAATCGGAGATCGGGAAAAAGTTTCCAGTGTACCGATTCGCTTATCCGATCCTGCACTGTATGTGAGTTAGACCTAGAAAACCAGATTCCGGCTGTTTCCGAAAGAGCTATCAATCATTGAGTCACTGAAAACGCAAAATAACTTCAGTTATTTCTGTAATCGCTGAGGCCAGCAGGCGGAGTGAACTCGAGCCCGACATTAAATGTTACAAAACTACTCCAAATCAAATACGTAAACAAATCAGTCAGTCGAGACACAGGCGACGTCAGAATACATTGATCTCGTTCCACACATATGCACGCAACATTGCACCACAGCATATCACAATCAGTGTCTCTGCAAGTCACGTTCAGAAATTAGGATTTTTCGTGCGATTTTTAAATTGTGATTTCTTCGCCCCTACAGACACAATACATGGGAAAATTAGTTTGCATGAAAGAGGAAAGGTTCAGCGGTCATACAGTATGATACACTTGCCCGCTTTCAAAGCCGGTATCCGATGATCACAGTTTATAAAAAGTTTCAATTCCCAAATAATACGGCGACCACGCGAGTCGAATCAGCCGGGCAGTCCAGGACAGTACTTACTGAGACTCACGCACAGTGTTTAGCACTAGACATGCCAGATGTTCACGTTAACTAGCCAATCAGATTGGTGCTCTGTATATCAGTCGATTCAGTGATTGCTGAGCACTGACAGAGTGACAATAATTGGATTGGAGAGAATGTGCATGATGATGTATGTGGTATGCAAATAATGCAATTATACCTTGCTTGAATAGTTCAATGTGTCAGTGTAATTTTTTAGCATTGTCACGTGTTCACTGTTGAGTTGAGCATAGCGTGCGTGACAACGTGGTTATATCCAGCAATCAATATAAGTTGTTCACTTCACAGTTCACACCTTGATAAAGAGTAAAAGAGCATAAAAGCACAATGCCGCGGTCCAGCAGGATTTGGGAATATTTTACAGTCGGGGATATTGATACGAAAGCTCGTTGCAATGCCTGTAGGGTATACGTGTCCAGAGGAGGTACATCACGAGCGAGTTTCACTACAACAAACCTAAAGAACCACCTGAGGAGGAGCCATCCAGAGTTGAACACAGCGCTGACTAAGGCTATGGCCACTGATGACAAGAAAAAGTCGGAAGCTGCAGGGCCAAGCGGTAGCGCGACTTCTACTCAAAATGCCAAACGAGTTGGAAAGCAGCTACTCCTAGAAGAATCACTTGACACTATCAAACCCCACGACCAAAGGAAGAAGAACATGGACAGGAAACTTGCCGAGATGGTCGTTTTAGACCTCCAACCATTTTCCATAACAGAAGACATAGGATTCCAACGATTTGTCCATGCCCTGGAGCCACGGTACACGATGCCGTCTGCTAAGCATCTGAGTCGTCGAGCAGTACCAGAAATGTACGAAGGGGTGAAAGCCAACATGAAAAAAAGAACTAGAGGACATGAACTATATCAGTCTCACAACTGATATGTGGTCAACAAGCATTGGATCGAACCAGTCACTGATGAGTCTCACTGGTCATTGGATCCCAAATGACTTCATCAGGAGGAAAGGGGTTCTAAATGCGTCGAAGTTTGAAGGCCGCCACACTGGAGAGGGAATCATGTCCGAGCTCGAGAGGATGCTGACTGAGTGGGAGATTGCCAAAGAACAAGTTCACATCGTTCTCCGCGATAATGCTGCTAATGCAGTTGCCGGCATGAATCTTGCGGAAGTCCCTCACCAAGGCTGCTTCATTCACACCCTTCAGCTCGTCATCGGGGATGGGCTAGGTGCTCAGCGGTCTGTCAACGACATGATGGCTATTGCAAGACGCATAGCATAGCTGGGCACTTCCACCATTCATGCCTTGGCTATCAACGCCTTCGCCCACTACAGAAGCGCCATGGGATCCCAGAGCATAACATCATTCAAGACGTTCCCACGAGATGGAACAGCACCCACTACATGCTAGCTAGATTGAATGAACAGAAGGCTGCACTGGTCGAATACGCTAGTATGTATGAGCTACCGAGCATGAGTGCCAACCAGTGGAAGCTGTCAGAAACACTTGTAAACACCTTGGAGCCCTTCGAGAAGCTGACCAGGGAAGCCTCTGCTGACTCTTCTTCTTTGTCAATGGTGATTCCCAATGTCGCTATCCTTCAGAGACTGCTCGAAGCCCATGAGAACGATCAGGGTATCCAAACAATAACTAACACCATGCTGGAATCCCTGAACAGGAGGTACGATCGGATTTGGATAGAGAACAACGAGTTCTTGACCACTGCTACTTTCCTCGATCCGCGTTATAAGACTTTGTTCTTCAAAGGCGCAGACACCATCGAGAAAGTTAAGCAATGGTTGACCACTGCAAATGAAGGTGGAGCTCACCAGCCGGTGCCGGTCACAGAAGATGACAGAAGCCAGCCAAGGAATGATGGGGATCAGAGTCAGCCACAGCCTGGGGGAGACAAACCCCATGATCCACTGTCTGCAATTTTCAAGCAGTTCCTGCAGGAGAAGGCTGTTGCATCACGAGGGGGGAGTCAGAGGATGACCTCGCACATGAGATCGAGAGGTATTGCAGGGAGCCCATGCTGCCGATCTCGCAGGATCCTCTGACCTACTGGGGCATAGAGAGGAATCGCCTCCCGAAGCTTGCTGAACTGGCCAGAAGATATCTTTGTGCTCCTGTCAGCAGCGTCCCAAGCGAGAGACTCTTCAGTGAGGCAGGTTCGCTGTATGAGCCCAGGAGGAATCGCCTGGACCCCAGCAAGGCGGAAATGATGTTGGTAACAAGGGGAAACCTGCCCCTGCTGCACTTCGAGTACTAACTTCGATCTCTTATTCTCTTACATGTTGTTTATCTTTCGATTTTGGAATTCAGTGTTTCTGACTCTTCATTTGGAATTTGCCTGTATCTTAGTTGTTTGGTGGAGCTGAAAGCATTTTAGGAAATGCTGTCATCGCACAAACGGACTTCACATCATTTTCCAGAACAAGACAAAGACAAAGAGACTGAGAGCCAGTTTGGTATGTAGGCCTCACTTACAATTTATTCGTATATTGTTATAAAAATTGAGAGCATCCATTTTAAGAACAACAAAGTATGTTGACGATAATTCCTAAAACCAAATACGAATTGTCAACGTATTGAAAAATTGCGTGATTGCCGGTATGACTAACAAAGAGCTGTACAACCCTCCAAAATTATTTTTTATTAATTATGAATATTTTCTATGAGAAAATCTGTCATTTCAATAAACTATGCCACACTCGTAAATCAGGCTCGACTCGGAAAAATATCATGAGAAAATACTTTACCCCATGACGATCTCATTGTCGAATTATTGATGCCAAGTTTCCAACCAAATCTAGCTGTTCATTCGCAGCGCTTCCGCATTTGATACAGAGCGCTAATGTCATTATGAATCGCTAAGTAGCTACTGCTCACGTAACGTTGCCATTCTAATGCCGAGTTCTTTCGAACTCGTATACGGTGATTACCAGGTAGAGCGAACACTTCCCGTAAGGGTTTCCCAACTGTTCCATGTAAAATTGGGAAACCCATACGGGATGTGTTCGCTCTACCTGGTAACCACCGTAACGAGTTCGAAAGAACACGGCAATAGCAACTGATTGCGGCCAACGGCCCCTGCTATTATATCCACGAGACACACGTGTACAGTCTTACCAATTCGTATTGGGCCAGTTACCTAAAAGTACGCATATATCTGCTTACGGGAGAAAGGATATCTCGATCACGGAGGATTTACCGCCATGTACTTCGATCAGAATGTGAACTTCAGAAGTAACACTACTACCAGTTTTCTCAGTTTACGAATTCCATACAGCTCTGGCTGGATATCGGTACCCGACACTGTATGCATGTATGAATATATGAAACGCTAGCGTAGCTAAGTGCTCTGGTTAATACCTGGCTGGACCGTACCAACACATCGCGAGAAAGTACGGATTCCGACTGCTGATAGTTAAGGTTTTTACAATGTTTGTCTTGCGGTTTTCAAATGAAAGTTGTCAATAAAAAGGTAATACTGTTCTACATATTTTCATTCGTCATTTGATTTTGAACACAAACAAAAAGAGAATGTTCCAAACAGTTCCATTCATATTTAGAATAGGGGTTTCCCGGCGTCTCGCTACACTAGAGGCTTGCCGTGGTCGCTACCGTGCATGATACAGCACATACAGAAAATCGGATCGGATCGGATCGGTAGATATTTTTTGTAAAAAATCGGGAATCGGGATCGGCAAGGAAAACCCAGATCGGTTCCTCACTAGGGAAAATTACAACTCGGGAAATTTGCAAAAAAGTTTATACGGCCTAATTTTTTTGGGATTATTACTTCAATCGGTGATTCAAATTCACATTCAAACAGGACCCAGTGCAAGTTGACATAATGACCCGGAGAACTGGAAACCCCAGCCCCATTTCGCCCTATATTTTGGGATAGAATACCCCTCATTTGTTCGAACCCATGAAAAGTAACAGTGACTGTGAAGAAATTGACTTCGACATGGGAACATGTGATGTTATGTCCTCCACTCCTCGGAATGCCGAAAGGCATTTGGTATTATGTCCTCCTCTTCATGAATGGGGGCCGCGTCCCCCCCCCCCCTCATGATTGATAATTGATGCATCGAAATCTGCCCTAAAATGCATGAGCACATCCATCTGTCAGGGTCACTGTCCAGAGCGGGCCATATGAACTACGGTAATCATTTAACCTGGGAACATGTGATGATGGGATGTCGCGTCCCCCATCAGAATGTCGGAGAGCATTTGGTATTATGCCCCCTCTTCAAAAGTGGGGGACGCGTCCCCCTCGAGATTGATGTCCATGCTATAGGACATCATTCTTTGAGAGCGGGTAAAGTTATGGTTTTAAGCTCCGGCAGGGATCATTGCGACAAGGGACACCAACAGGTATATCTCGCGCGTAGCGCGATATTTTTTAAATTTCATCTCTAAATGCATCAAAATCTGTCCTGAAATGGGCACTTTAGTAACCGTCGAAGTGTAGAGCGCCCACATAAACTACGGTAATCACTTGACCTAGGAACATGTGATAACCCATTATGTCTTCCACTCCTCGAAACGTGGGCGGGGGGACATTTGATATTGTGTCCCCCCCTCTTCGAAACGTGGGGGGGGGGCGTGTCCCCCCGCCCCCCTGGATTGACGCCCATGGGTAGCCCCAGTGTTGCTACTCTATAGGCTTACGCTATAAAGCAAATTGAAAGTTGGAACGTTTCGGGTTCTGAACAGTGGCGTAGCTAGACTTTTTTCCGGCAGGACTGCATTGGGGACAAACTTTCCGGAATAATGACAACATAATCTACACTGCATTGTAGTAACATGTTTTTAGGATCTTCACTCAAATCTCGACTATCTAAAATTCCAAATAAAAATATGGAACACATTAAACTGTGGATGGGTGGGAGGATGGACCTATATGAGATATTCAATAGCTAGCTCAGCTAAATGTATGGTACTGACTGTACTCAGTAGTGGAGGAGAATTTTTCTTTTTCCCATTTTGGCAAATGTATCCAAGGGGCAATTTTCTACCTAGCCTAAGCGTAGCGCCACCATAGGTTGGCGCGGAACGTCCCCGAACATTTTGACCGAAAATACTTCATGGATTATCGAAAATGGCACTTTCCATGCCTCATCCACTCGTATAATATGGTGTCTCAGGCTTATATGTTATTGCATATTTCAAATTATTTGTGAGCGAAAAGCGAGCAACATCTAATACCCCACTAGTTCCAGGAACAGTCCAGAGTTTGAGAAGAGGAAAGCACACTGTGAAGTCGGTGACCCAACCAGTTATCAGCGGAGTGAAGTATGTAGCCTAAGCGGAGCGCCACCATCGGTTGGCGCGGAGCGGCAGAGAAAGTCTTGACCGAAAATACCTCCTACATTGTCGGAAACGGCACTTCCCATGCCTCATTTACTTGTATGATATAGCGTCGTAGACCTATATGTTATTGTATATTTCAATAAGTTGTTTGTAATTAGCGAAAAGAGAGCTACTGTCGAGTTGGGTTTCGACCTCGGGTGAGGCCGGGATCCGGGTGGTCGTTTGGAATTCGCCACCGGATAAGCTCGCCTGGGTTCCGTGACGAGCCACACTTCTCAGGGAAATAATTTATCGGTAGTGTTCCTTTCGGGTAATGAATACTCGGTGGAGACGATAATCAGTCCGTAGACTTTTCACTAGTTTATTCTTGATTACTCCAACAAATAATTCTTCTTTCCTCTGTAATTAATATGTCCCGTGATTATACTCTGATTAGAAATAATAACTCTCTCCTCTTCCTACTACTACTACCGACACCTCCACGATTCCACTCAACTCCTGCTCTTACTCTGCATGACCGTAATTGATGAACTGACTGCACCACTGTACTCTCCTTACAACCAGTTTTATACTCGACTGCCGCTACATTCGATTCTATGGTTAAGCAATAAGACTCCACACTATTCTAAAGCTGGTGACGTCACTTGTTTACATTTCTGGAGCCTAAACTCCGCCCATATGTAATGACGTGGCTAGCGTAGACGAATCATACCACAGAGCGCACTTAACTAAATCTTAAATGCTGACGTAGCCTTGCCCGTCTTGCTTTAGCCAATGGCGCATCGTGCTCACTGCCGGAGTCTGAAATTGACCATGCGGTATCGCAATAGCGTGGGTATAGGCAGAGAAAACACTGTGCAAGCGTGCAGACATGACGTTCAACTAACCAAGCTAGCATTAATTGGAACCGCAATACCAATGAAAGTTCCTACTAAGGTGCGATGTTGCACGGACTCAGATCACGTAGACAGGGCTTTGCCGGTGTCACAGTAAAATCGGTCCCCCAGTAAATTCGATCCTAGGATCGATTTTACTAGTAATTTCTATCCATAGGATCGATTTTCCTAGGAGAAACGATCCGATGGGATTGTTTTTACTAGTAGAATCGATCCGGGTCTAGGAATTCCGTTCCGGGACAGGTGTTTCACTAAAATCGATCCGCCTTGGTAGCACTGCCCATATTAAAAACTGTCCCGTGGTTAGTAGTAATGATCCGCTTGTTGTCATACAAAGTGGAGGCTACAACAGTTCCTGTGGAAGCAAGCCTGCGTATTGGTTCCTTGCCAAATTATTTCCGTGAATACTTAGCCGCAAGTCTGCGTAGTGATTCCTTGCCAAGTTATTTTCGTGAATACTCAGCCGCAAGTCTGCGTAGTGATTCCTTGCCAAATTATTTTCGTGAAAACTTACCCGCAAGTCTGCGTAGTGATTCCTTGCCAAGTTATTTTCGTGAGCACTCAGTCGCGAGTCTGCGTGGTGATTCCTTGCCAAATTATATTCTTGAACACTTGACCGCAAGTCTGCGTATTGATTCCTTGCCAAATTATTTCCGTGAACACTCACTCGCATGTCTGCGTAGTGATTCCTTGCCGAATTATTTCCGTGACCACTCAGCCGCAAGTCAGCATAGTGATCCCTTGCCAAATTATTTTCGGGAAAACTTACCCGCAAGTCTGCGTAGTGATTCCTCGCCGAATTTTCGTGAATGCTTAGCCGCAAGTCTGCGTAGTGATTCCATGCCAATTTATTTCCGTGAACACTTTAATCACAAGTCTGCGTAGTGATTCCTTGCCAAATCATTTTTGTGAACACTCACTCGCAAGTCTGCGTAGTGATTCCTTGCCGAATTATTTCCGTGACCACTCAGCCGCAAGTCAGCATAGTGATTCCTTGCCAAATTATTTTCGTGAAAACTTACCCGCAAGTCTGCGTAGTGATTCCTCGCCGAATTTTTGTGAATGCTTAGCCGCAAGTCTGCGTAGTGATTCCATGCCAATTTATTTCCGTGAACACTTACCCACAAGTCTGCGTGGTGAGTCCTTGCCAAATTATTTTCGTGAACACTTAGCTGCAAGTCTGCGTAGTGATTCCTTGCCAAATTTTCGTGGACACTAGCCGCGAGTCTGCGTGGTGATTCCTTGCCAAATTATATTCTTGAACACTTAGCTGCAAGTCTGTGTATTGATTCCTTGCCATATTGTTCCCGTGAATAGGCCTACGTAGCCGCAGTCTGCGATTGATTCTTTGCCAATAATCTGACCTCGGTATTTTTATGGGGCTCCCTGCCAACACACGCTAATTGGTTTCCTGTCGGTATATAGTGCCGCGGTAAAGTCAGGGGTCTCATGTGGTCCCAAAAACCTCTCGCAAGAGGAAATTGTTGGTAAACCTTCCTTCGGGAATATACCCTAACGTTAAATAGCCTAATATTATTGTGTATTATGTCCTCGTGTATTGAATTCAATAAGGCCGAGTACGACAGGCTTTTCACCGATAAACCTATTGATAGCCCTATGGGCTCCATCGGCGGGTTTGGGTACTAAAATAAGGAGCTTTATAGTGCCACCTCACTCACATCGTGCCTGATCAATTGATCGGGTTGATAACTTCTGTTTTTGACGTAGGCCCTACTGAATTTGAAAACGATATTTTCATTAACCCAAATCCCTTTTAAAAAGAATTCAAATGTCAAATTCAAATGCCCTAGCCATTTAGGATTGTTGGGAAATCAGCCCAACACGTCTATAGCGGAATTGCATATCACGTCACCCTCACGAAAAAAGCGCCATCACGGGGGAAAATGTAAACGGACCTGTAGCACGTGTTGCACTCCGATCCAGCTTTGTACTGTTTACATATGCACGATGCGCGTAGCAAACGTTCATGAAAATCACGCGAGCATGGGTTGTTTACATTATTCTCCCGTAGAAGCGCTTCGTGAGGGCCTCGGTAACGTACGTCAATGTAGGTCCTCCATTAGTTGGGTTTTGAATACACTACATTGGAAGAGAAACATTTTCACAATCCGAGGTAGCGGCGACTTATCGACCAAGTACCAAGAACTGCTGCTTAAACAGTTTTTACAACATTCACAATGGTTGACGAAATGTTAGGCTCAAATATTGCACCAATCACATTTAGAGGCCTTTAAAGGTCTGTGGAAGTGTAAACGTACATTTTTGGAGGTGCAGCGGATTGCTTTGAAAAATACATAGATGAAAAGAACGATTTCATAACCCTAAATCTCGAATTTGGAGTTTCTAACTCATTTCGTTTTTGTGTTACCGGTACCTACATTTATTATACGGGCTCAATGACGTCACGAGGGGAACGAAATGAATGTCGCTCTTGAGTTTACACAGTAATTTGTGATTTTTCGTTCCCCCCGAAGTACAAAGTGCAAGGTAAATATATTCTCCAAAGTCCATGAATGCTTTCATCTATATATTCTCCAAAATTCTGTGACTTTTCATTCAAACCAGATTCGCCATTCTTGTGTGACATAGTTTTAAAATTGTGAATTTTGTATTGACTTTGCATTGAGCAGGTCTTTTGCTTCCCTCCTCAACGTCACAACAACATAACGTATATAAAGGTAGGTCCGTCTCATTTTGAAGCTCCATCGACTAAAAGTCAGTTTGGGGGTTGGATTGTCTTGATATACTAATCAGAAGCCACGTTGACACTTCCACTGACCTTTAAAATTCCCCTTTTCCGCCCAGGTGAGGGCTACTTCCTTCAAATCCTAGAACCCAGACCCAACCCCCCCCCCCCCTCATGACAAATTTCTGCGTACGCCAGTGCCCTCACCTGTTAATATATGCAACATAAACACTGCAGTAATTTGCTCTCTCCGCCGAGTAGGATTCGTCACTTTCCCACACTCTCACATGGGTCTCGGGGCAAAAGTGTTCAAGAAAATAATTTGTCAAGGGATCACTACGCAGACATGTGGCCAAGTATTCATGAAATAATTTGTCACGGAATCACTACGCAGACTTGAGGCTACGTGTTCACGGAAATAATTTGGCAAGGACTCACTACGCAGACTTGCGGCTACGCGTTCACGGGAATAATTTGGCAAGGACTCACTACGTATACTTACGGCTAAGTGTTCAAGAAAATAATTTGGCAAGGAATCACTATGCAGACTTGTGGCCAAGTATTCATGAAATAATTTGGCACGGAATCACTACGCAGACTTGAGGCTATACGTGTTCACGGGAATATTTTGGCTAGGAAGTACTACGCAGACTTGCGGTTACGCGTTCACGGGACTAATTTGGCAAGGAATCACTGCGTATACTTACGGCTAAGTGTTCAAGAAAATAATTTAGCGAGGAATCACTACGCAGACTTGTGGTCAAGTACTCACGGAAATAATTTGGCAAGGAATCACTACGCAGACTTGCGGCTAAGTGTTCACGATAGTTTGACAAGGAATCACTACGCAGATTTGTGGGCAAGTATTCATCAAAATAATTTTGCATGGAATCACTACGCAGACTTGCGGCTAAGTGTTCACGATAATTTGGCAAGGAATCACTACGCAGACTTGTGGTCAATTAAGTACTCATGGAAATAATTTGGCAAGGAATCACTACGCATACTTGAGGCTACGTGTTCACGGGAATAATTTGGCAAGGAATCACTACGCAGACTTGCGATTACGCGTTTACGGGACTAATTTGGCAAGGAATCACTGCGTATACTTACGGCTAAGTGTGCAAGAAAATAATTTAGCAAGGAATCACTACGCAGACGTGTGGTCAAGTACTCATGGAAATAATTTGGCAAGGAATCACTACGCAGACTTGCGGCTAAGTGTTCACGATAGTTTGGCAAGGAATCACTACGCAGACTTGTGGGCAAGTATTCATCAAAATAATTTGGCAAGGAATCACTACGCAGACTTGCGGCTAAGTGTTCACGATAATTTGGCAAGGAATCACTACGCATACTTGTACTCATGGAAATAATTTGGCAAGGAATCACTACGTATACGCAGACTTGCGGCTAAGTGTTCACGATAGTTTGGCAAGAAATCACTATGCAGACTTGTGGGCAAGTATTCATCAAAATAATTTGACAAGGAATCACTACGCAGACTTGCGGATAAGTGTTAACGATAAATTGGCAAGGAATCACTACGCAGACTTGTGGTCAAGTATTCATGGAAATAATTTGGCAGGGAATCACTACGCAGAATTGCGGCTAAGTGTTCACGATAATTTGCGAGGAATCACTTCGCTGACTTGCGGCTGGGTGCTCACAATAATTTGGCAAGGAATCACTACTTAGATTTGCAGGTAAGTGTTAAAAAAATAATTTGGCGAGGAATCACTACGCAGAGTCGCGGCTAAGTGTTCACGATAATTTGCAAGGAATCACTACGCTGATATGCGGCTGAGTGTTCACGATAATTTGGCAAGGAATCACTACTCAGACGTGTGGCCGAATATCCATGAAAATGGATATGGCAATTCAAGCGGATAGTTATTACTAACCCCGGATCGTTTTTACTGAGGGCAGTGCAAACGAGGCGGATCGATTCTACGTCGGATCGATTTTAAGGCCATACCGGCAAGATCACAACAACAACAGGAACTGTTGTTGACTAGCGGACAATAGAATACACATATATAGACATCGTGGGAAATATCGCCTTGACGGCACACTCCGGAGACGCACGTATAATTGAACAATGGACGCTTGTGTAAAGTCATTGAACTCGGGATAAACAACCAGGACAAGGCTTGGTGTTGCTGCTCTGATGTCAAAGGGCCTGGTGTTGCTACTCTGATGTCAAGCGCTCTAAGATATTACGGTCTGCTTAGCGATATTGGAAAGGCAGAGAACGGTCGTCAAATCACTATATGACACTACGTCCACCCCATTATTCCTAGGCGCAGTCCATCGTTCGAGAAGGGGGAGTCCGAACCAGTTACCAGTGGAAGAGAGTATTCAAGCGTACCGATGCTATCGGTTGGCGCGGAGTGAAGTGGACTATTTTGGCCGGAAATACCTCCTAGCCTCGTTGGAAATAGCACTTTCCAGGCCTTCTGTTCATGAATATTACAACATCATATGTACGAATGTAAAACACTCATTATTTGCTCCATATAACACTCATGTCTAGTCATATAGTCATGTCTAGCTACTCATGTCTAGTTACCCATGTCTTGTTACTCATGTCCAGTTACCCATTATTTGTTAGTCATAACTAATTACACATAACTTGTGATACATGCCTATTTACCCACAACTAGTTACACATGACTAATTACACTGTTGCTTTATATAACACCAATGTCTAGGTATGTATTGCCATGTCTAGTAACCCATGTTTAGTTACACATCTGTTTCATCTGCAGCCCATGTCTAGTCATGAACTGCCGTGTCTAGTTATCGATACCTAGTTACCTACAACTAGTTACACATGACTAGTTACACATGTCTACTTACCCTTAACTTACCATAACTAGTTACACATGTCTAGTTACGGGTAACTAGTTATCTATAACTAATTGCCCGTAACTAGTTACCCATATCTAGTTATACATGTTGAGTTATTCATAACTAGTTATACTGTCTAGTTACCCATTGCTAGTCACACATGTCTAGTCACTCTTGTCTAGATACCGATATCTAGTTACCCATATCTAGTCACGTATATGTCTAGACATGCATGTATAGTCTGCTTAGTAACCCTTGTTTAGTCATGCCATCCAGTGGCGTAACTCCTATGGGCTCGAACCGTGCTGAGCCGGGGGCCCCCGACCAAAGGGGGCCCCCGCTGCACTGATGCACGCTGACTGATACTCTTTATCCCTTTCAATACCATTGGTATCGACCCGTCGATTTGATTTTTTTTTTAACCCCCCCCCCCCCAAAAAAAAAGCCTGGAACATGGCCCTTTTTGAAGGGAAAAGATGTGCCTTTCTGATGGTTATAAATTTAGGGGGGTCATTGTGAAGCAAAATACTCGAAAATGTTATCCGAATGTTTGTTTACATTCAAAATTTGACCCGATTTGACCCGCGGTCAACCGAAGGATTCCATCCTCCACCCCCAAGAAAAATTTATGAGCTAGGTTTTTTATCAATCCTAAAATGTTGGTGAATCGATTTAGGAAGCTACACATGTATTTCATTTTGTTCCTGTTAGTTATGGCCAAAAAGGTTCCAAAAATCCCCCTTTTCCCCAAAAACATTCTGATAACGTTTACTGAGCGCACGAGATTCATCATAACCAGTTACAGAAAGAAGTAAGTAGTGCAATAGCGCCATCAGTTTTGGAGAAATTCAATTTTCAAGTTGTTCGTGGTCTGAGTTGATTGATCCGGAGTTCCTGTATGCTTCACTGCACAACGTCAATGAGACTACCTAATTAGTATGCAAAAACCCCAATTAGGCTCTAATTCATCCAATTGTGTGAGTCAAATCAGACAAATCGGCTGCAGTTCATTCCTGCAGTAAGTGTGAAGAGAATAAAAAAGAATCCAACTTTTTAGAGTGAAAATCAGTCATTTTGGTCAAATTTGATGACGTCATGAATATTCATGAGCATGTCCATTAATTACACACTAATTAAAGCGAATACAGACCATATTTTACATGAGATGGTTACTCACACACATTTGAGCACTGTAAATGCCTAAAGACAGCATAATGGGGGATTTGTATCAAGATAAAAACGATTCTGTAAAATATTGCCTAATTTGCGTATTTGCATACGTAATTAACTAATTTCGGCTCATCATTATTTTTTTCTGAAAGCCCACTTTCTAACCTATCCATTGATATAATAGCTAGCTTCCCATTGACAAATTTGCTCCCATTCAATAAGAATCTTCCCATCCCATTCTCTCTTGAACCCTGGTATGCAAAGGGTTATGGTGATATAGCGCCCTGAATTTCCCTCCAGAAAGGCTTTTTTCGCTCATTTCAGGTGCGTACGCACACGTCTCCGTACACATACTAATGGAAACAACACAGAGCAGAGAGGGGCCCCCTCTACACTGATGTACGCGCTGACTGATACTTGTTATAGTGATATAGCGCAATCAATTTCCCCTCCTGCCCTCAGAGAAGCCTTTTTCCAGAGCCATCTATTACCAGAGTTTGGCCAATGCGGGACACATTCTGATTGGTCGACGGGTGACACACCCTTTTGAACACCATTTTAGGTCCAACGTTATCACAGTGCTCATTGAACTCCTACACTAATCGTAACCGTTGCATGAGATATGCGGTAAAATCTCGCCTCTCGAATGGCTGAAAGATAATTTTCCGCATTGTTTTTATATTAACAAATTTCTGCCAGATCCCGGCCGACGATTACTCATTTTTAAACTAGTTAATATCAATTTCGATCTTACCGGATGGGCCGAGATGTCCAAAAACCGAATTGTTGATAACATGATCGCATGCGCAGTAGTAATGGTCCACGTACAGTGCGATTCACAGAAACAAACGTAGCGAGCGGACCTACTACTCAGTCCCTCAGTCTCGCTAGTAATATAATAAACTAGGTATTCCCGTTCGGACAAAGCACTCGCATGGAGATGTGATGTAATCCATACGTTTTCCTCAAGAATTGTTGACATTTTCATCTTCTTCGAATTCTGAATGCGACCTCTCAATTCCAATCTTGGCCTAGTAACATGAATTTCGAGCTCACGAAAAATGTGCCGAGTTGACCGAGGCCGAGTTATACGTATGCTTGATCGTCCATATATACATACTGCTTCATTGGGAATTTCTTACACAGAATTTCATGGGATATTTGTTTATTCCGATCCGAGACTGGAAGTAGTGCTTCTGCACTAACCCGGATACAAAAAGAAGAGGTAAACCTATTCCATGTAGTTTTCCATCAGTTTGAGGGGAAAATGGAATTTAGGGTCCAAAATTCTAGCCCACGTTTCCACGGTGAATTATTGCAATTGACTAAGAATGGGAAAGTTTCTCCCATAGGGAGTTTTTATTTGCTCCATCTTGTTGAAACATTGGAATGGAAGTGTTTTTCATTATGAGGACCATATTGGGGGAATATTCCAACCTACCTGCTGAAATTTCTGGCTATTTGGAGTGAAAACTGGAATTTACAAGCTAGAAATCTATCCTACTATGGGGCTAAAATTACTGCTGGCCATCAGTTGTATAATTGTTATGGGTACTAAGTGATTTCTTGATAGGGGTACTACATCAGATGACTATTCCAATCATCATAAAAGGAATTTCAGACTGGTTCAGGGGGGCAATTGAATTTAGTAGCTAAAAATCTATCCAATAATGGAGAATTACAGTTACCGTCAACCTGAATGCCGGAACACTCCCCTTATAGGACAAAATCCAGTTTTTCATATTGATGGAAGATGTGTGGAATTAATTTGATAGGGGGACAATACTGCAGGAGCGGATACAGGGGGGGGGGTCCAAGGGGTCCGGACCCCCCCCCCCTTTGG
>JAODUJ010195251.1:0-10656 GCA_027564615.1 Psolus chitonoides
GTACAGAGGGGGGGGGGGGGTCCGTTAGTCCCATTATTGGACAGACAAAAAGGCTAAATAATGAAACTGAATTTACTACAAAAATTGCAAAATATTGCACCATTGTGCATCTGAGCAAACTTCCTTTTTAAAAGAACGGCAATCACTACATTTCATTAACTGTTGGACCCCTCCCTGCGGAAATTTTTGCACACGCCCCTGCTTGTGTACCGAATTTGTTAATTCGGTAATTAGCTACAGCGCCATCTATTCGACTGAGCCTCCATCAATAGGCTCGGAAGCCATTCTCGTTGATGAATTTTTACATAATTTGAGACCTTATCGATAGGCTGGAAGGAGGGACGGTGAGATTAGCTCTCTATTATTGATGCTTTATATAATTTCCAAGGTAATTGCCTGAAAGTCATGAATTTCCACTCTGTCTGAAGAGATACAGGCATCTCTTAGTAAACTACGACATTCAGTCGATTAACAAGAACTTAATGACGCACATGCCGAGTTAAAGAACATTGCCGAACTCAAAGTGCTTGTTGACTTCCTATTCAAGAACTTGGATGGTACTTCACAAGCGGAATTCCGGATATCATTCTTGGATATGGTAGAGATACTAACTCAGAATATCCACGCCATCAGGACAAGAAACTGGATAGAGTGCAGGTCCTCACTGAAGTTGGTGCTTCCTTGGATGCAAATCTATGATAACGATAGATATGGCCGCCATCTTCCATATTTCATAGCAGTCCTGGATAGTCTTCCCTACACCCAAGCACAATTCACGGAGAGCGGCAAGTTTGCACAATCAATGACTGGTATACCCTACTCACGTGTTGCCCTTGACATATGGATAGAGTCAACAATGAATAGGGATCCAAGTTGAAGTCTGGCTGATTGGCTATTTTCTAGAATGAGAAGCAACTGCTGTCAAACACACGGAATGTTAATAACATTAACCGGATAAGAGAATGTTTCCATCGTCATGCAAATCACAAGAACCAAGATTAAAAAACCACGCAGATTGTTCCCCAAGTCAAATGAAGATAGATGAACAAGCTCTACATGATATCAGCGCATGTCTCACCGTGATCTATTTGACAATTCAGATCAGACACTAAGATCCCTCCAATCTGGAATTCAAGCCTCTGCAGCTCTATGTGCTGATCTGAAGTCTATTCCAAGACACAGTCCCTCAATGCTCGACTACCACGTAGTAAAAGAGGCAATTTTGCAACTCAACAAATCGAGAAGGCTGGAAGTGAAAACCTGAAACAAGAACCGTGGAAATGCAGAGTAAGGCATCGGCCTCCGTCAATAAACTGGTTGAAGCAAGTGACGACTTGAATATGGAAGACGTTATGCAGCATCGAGTAACAGATGAATGCTTTTCCATTTTCAATTCGAATGGTACTATGCGCAAAACTCAGAAGAGCGTACCACAGGAAAAGCTTATGATGACAGCTATACCCTACCATAATATTTACAAATCAATTGTAGATATGGGAATAATCTGGCGTCTAACAACCCCTACTCCTGAAGACAGAAAAAATACAGATGTTATAAAGTTTACGTGGGGAGACTATGTTGAAAAACTTGTGAGCTTTGTCCTCAACAGACATAGGAATGCTGAACAGATAATCCTGGTGAATGACTCGTATGAGCAAGGCTTCTCCATCAAAGACAGTGAACGACTACATCGTCAAAAGAACCAGGCTGTTTGCAATGTGTTTATGAATGCAGAGGACAAATTTCCAGCGAGTAGAGACTTCCATGCTCTCTTTGGTAAGCCAGAGAATAAAGTGCGCCTTCAAGCATTTCTCGAAACAGTCTTCAAAAGAAAGGCATCAACAACTACTGCTAAGATAATCTATTGTGTAGTAGGCAAACCAGCAAAGAATCTCACCACAGATCAAGTATTACCAAATCTCACATGTTGTCATGCAGAAGCAGACACAGCGATGTTCACTCTGTATGGAATTTGGCGATTACACGAATACTCAGAAGCAGTTGTTCCAGATGTTAGGCAGTATATGTAGCTCAGCAGACCTTAGGACTCCTGTGCTTGAAACGCAAATCACAAGTTATTAGTGCTAGATGTTTGTGTGATGAGGCAATGAGGCAGTGTTTGATAACAATACATGTGCTCACTGGATGTGATCACAATTCCGGCTATTATGGAGTAGGCAAAAAACTTGTTATTGATCGCCTGGATAAGTCAGAAGAAGCACACAATCTGCTAGGGAGCTGTGGAACATCCCTCTCGTGGTCGCACAAGAGATAATCAATGACTTACAGGGATTTGTTATTCGGTACATCTATTGTGACACCAAACACAAGACACGAGCAGAGGTAAGAGCAGCAAAGTGGTCAGTTTTTAAGAAAAAGAAGATCACCAGACTAGTATCTGACTCTGACAGTCTACGCTCACATCTAGAGCGTGCAAATTGCATTACATATATTCAGAAACATTACCAGCTTCAGACTCATACTCCACCAATTGGTCATGGATGGCACCTTGTGAATGGCCTATTTCTCCCAGTATGCTATACCCAACCAGCACTTCCAGCATCTCTAGCTAGAACTTCCTACAAGTGAACTGCAAGAGGACAGCAGTGATGATAGCAGCGGAAATTATGACAGTAATTCTGACAGCTATGAATCTTATTTATCCGGCAGTGATAGTGAATCTGCTTAAGACAATAGGGAGCATTATAATGTCATGGTGTTCTAGATAGATAAAACTTATACCAAAGACTCTGGTTAGTAGGATACATTCCTAAATAAGCAACAGGACAACTTTATGTAAATCGTGGAAATAGCTCATTCGGTAGAGCTCCGCACTACAGATCGACAGGTTGCGAGTTCGAATCCTCTCAGGACCGCTCAGCTTTTCCGCTGTGCCCTTGGGCAAAAGGCACATTCTCCACTGCCCCTCTCCAAACAGGTGCTAATTGGGTACACTGCCAGGTGTAACTTGTGAATTTGGCGCTGATTGCGATCTGCATCCTTGTACTCACGTAGGTGTGAGTTATACCAATGACCAGGGGTTATATCTGTAAAGCGCTTTGAGGCTGATTTCGTCAGTATAAGGCGCTATAATAAATGTCAGATATTATAAATCTTTGTATGAAAGATATATAATCCATTTTACTATGGCTAACAAGACTAAAAATAGCTCAAAACATGACATAATCGATTTATTATGCCGGAATCAGGAGTCATTCACATTTCAGCCATCTTGGATTTAGAGATCAAGATGACCCCAAAACATTAAAAATGTAATTTCGTCATGTAGGCTATTTGATCCCAGAATTGATGGAAATTGGCACCTTATTTGCCTTTCATGGCCTTCTGGTTCAAGACATACAGCATATATCATGTTTTTCAAGATGGCGGCGGCCATCTTGGATTTAGAGGACAATGTGGCCCTGAAACATAGAGAGTGTCATTTGATCATATTTCTGATGCCAGAATTAGTGGATATTGGCACCTTTTTTGCCATTTTTAGCCATCTGGTTCAAGAAATACATTTTATAATTTTTTCAAGATGGCGTCGGCGGCCATCTTAAATTTAGAGGTCAAGGTGACTCTAAATCATACCATATTCCATTCCATCATGTTACTGATACCAAAATTAGTAAGAATTGACACTTACTTTGTAATTTTTGGCCATCTGGTTCAATATATATAACTTTTTTGGTTTTCGAGATGGCGGCGGTGGCCATTTCGAGAAACGGCTTATATAACAACTTTCCCGCCATTATGGGCGTGTGTATGGGGGCTCATTTTCCAAAAATATATATTACGCTTGTCATCTGATGCTAGAATTAGTTGAAATTGGCACCTCATTTGCCATTTTTGGTCATCTGGTTCAAGAATTACATTTTATTATGTTTTTCAAGATGGCGTCGGCGTCCATCTCGGATTTAGAGGTCAAGGTGACTCTAAATCATAAGATAATCCATCCCACCATGTTACTGATTCCAAAATTAGTCGGAATTGACACTTACTCTTTCATTTTTGGCCATCTGGTTTAAGAAATATAACTTATTTGGTTCTCCAAGATGGCGGCAGCCATTTAAAAAAAACGGCTTGTATAACAACTTTCCCGCCATTGTGTATGGGGCTCATTTTTGAAAATATCGGTAACGTTTATCAATTCCACTGAGAAACTTTGGTATCCTAAAAATGGTCACGAAACCTCTGAAAATGACCCTACTAACGTTACTGCATATTCAGTTCGATTCATCATTTGGGTTGTAATTACAACATTGGGGCAAACAGATTTTCTTACTTTGGATCTTCTCAGTCGTATAAATCTTATCTGCGCATTCTCTGTACTTGTAAGCAGTACATAAACTGATAAACAGGAAATAGTTTGCATTGCGTCTGAAGTAGGCCTACTGTTTCCATGTTTCAAGCCTTGGGGCAAAATGATTCTCGCAAGATATGCGCATCGCGTGCATCTTCTATATTTCGCATTTTGCCTGTTATTATTTTAGTAGGCTAAATAATGACTCGGATAAGCTTGTACATTGCCTCCAGACCACGTTATTGTATTCCAAGTTGATTCGTCATGATGGGGGCTGAAACCACAACTTCGCTAAAATCACATTTTTTATCCTTGGAGGCTTAAAGATTCTTACACACATATGCATGCATCTTATCTTCTAAGATCGTATATATCGGCAATATTGCCAGTGTGTCTTGCTGTACAATATAGTATACGAACAGGAAATAGTTTACATTGCTACTAGACTATGTTAGTGATTTCCATGGTGATTCATTATTACAGTGTGTATTTCAAAACGATACACGTATTACGGTAATTCTTGTTTCAAGCCTTGCATGACTTATACAAATTGCATCTTCTATATCGTGGTGTGTTCGTTTTTGCTGTAGCCACAAACGGTATACGAACAGAAAATAGCGTACAATACCTCTAGATGATGTTATTATTTTAAAGGCTAATTTATCAATAGTGTGTTATTAACCCTGAAATCATGTTTCTAACTGAACCTTGGGGCAAAAGGATCATCAATAAGTTTTTCATGATATAACGGAAATTGAGATTGTCTTTGCTATTGACTACTTTGCACATGTTAGTGATAGGCTCGCATCCATGGTTACCGTACGTTAAGGAATGAAAAGTGTGCGTTCAGTCGAAATGTCGAATGCGTGTGTGTCTGCGAACTAGCCGAAATTTGCGCCCAGATAGAAATTTGCGCGTTTCGTCTTTTAAACTGTATAAATTGTTATATATTCCATATTTTATTATGTAAATGCTGTCGAATGAGGTATGGGATTACATTTTGGTAAACTTATTGTAAGCCTACAATCAGTCGTTGCACCGTGTTCTTAGGCAAGGCACTGCATCTCCAACGCCGCGGGCCGGGGAATCGTGAGGATCCTACAGTACTCGCTATAGAGTAGTACTCATCATACATACATACATACATACACGCATACATACGTACATACACGCATACATACATACACATACATACACGCATACGTACATACATACATACATACGCATACATACGATCAAACAAACAAATACATTGCACACACGAGGCATGAGGATGCGCAAGAATTTTGCCCTCCAAACAAACTGCCATGACAACAACTTCCAAGCATCATAAGTTATTAAAAACTGTTTTAAAACTTATGACGGGTGATGTTACAAAAACTAGAGGATTGTTGAGGTAAATATGATACAATTCAGAGTAAATTGACTAACTTATTGTAACCATGTGTGTGTCACTGGTACGTAGTTAGAGTTATCAGGCATGTCCGCATTGCGTTCCTTATGTAACACGCTATTGTGTCAGTCAGCCCAAAACAAAAGCGCCTATATACGTGCAATGAGGTTACCCTGTCTACGCGGAAGACTGTGTGATGTCACGTGAACGAGCTCTTGATTAGGAGCGATCAAGCATGCGTCCAGTTTTAACAAAAACGCGTCTGGACACGAGGACGGACGCGCGTTACCAGGAAGCGATTTTTTTTTGCAGGACGTATAGGCAAAAATCTGTCCTCGGGAATTATCCAATTCGTTTCAAAATCAGGGTTAGTGTTAGAAAAAGGTTAGGTTTGCATCCCAAAGTAAATCGAAGGTGGCTTTTCAAATCCGTGGTCAAAACTAAGAAAAAGGCCTCAGAACTTGGTTTTCAAAAATCGCATCACTTGTGTGGATTCCCGCAATTTGATTAGTCGTAATTGCCTATACATCCTGCATAAATAAAATGGTACCGGGAACCATGTTTGTATCCTGAGGTTGATGAATAATTTAACGGAATTGTGGGGATCTAATTATCAAGTTAATACCTAACAATTTTAATCTTTCAGCTAAAATAGCCTACTCGGTTGGTTTATCAGGAAATAAATGGTAGTCTGATTGATGTCTGTTTTTTCTTTTCTTCAAATGAATAATTAGAACGCTTTGTTAGTTATTACGTTAATCATGTTTCTGGCAGCCTTGGCGGTGAACGCATTCATCCTCACCAATTGCTTCCTCTATATCGGTCGACGACCCCGACGGCTGATTTAGTGTCTCTATCTGCTTTTCTAAAGATTGAGCTGATAATATTCTATTTTAAAGTAAAGTGGGTACGTGGGTATTGCCTACCTCGTCGGTTTACTGGTACTCAATGTCAAAGAGAACGTATTTTATTTCATTTATTTAACGTTTATAGTAGAGGAATCTCTAGTGACTTCAATCCCTGCGACAAATAACTGCTGTGTCGTTGACTGTGAATGATTCATAGAGCTGTATCCTGGCTTACAGTAACCACAAAAACAAGAACGAAAATTAGCATATAAGCCGGTCCCAGATACAGTTGGTCGAAGGGGTTGTAGAGTCTGTGGAGCAGTTGTTTATCCAAAGTCCTGTTCCAGCCTGAGTATATTCCTGTTCAGCACAGTTAGTTCTGAACTTGATCTGTTTACGATGTTTTCAGAGTTCGACTTTTTTTGACCTCAAATGACCTTTGATATCTCTCAAACACAACAGAGATCATATACCCACTATGGAAAACATATATACCAAGCATGAACTTGATCCAACTGGGAATGGTCGACTTAGCATGTTTACAAGGGAAAAGTACCAAATATAACTAAATTTCACAAAATGTCTCTTGTTGGCCACAATTGTGCTCACACCCCTACCAAAATCATTGGGGTTCCTTCACCTCTTATCAGGAACATACACACTGAGTTTGAACTTGATTTGACTAGGCCTGGTTCACTTAAACTGTTCACAATGTTATCAGTGTTTAACCTCTCTTGACCTCAGATGACCTTTGACCTCTCCTGAAAACAATAGGGATCATGTACTTACTATGAGGAAAGTATATACTAAGCATTGGCGTATACAGGGGGGGGGGGGAATGGGGCGCGCGCCCCCGGGTACATCAAAAAGCTCCCGTTGACCTTAATTTTTAACACAATAAATTTTCTGAGAATGGGCCTGGGATCACATCGTGCCCCCGGGCGTCCCCCGGGTGAGAAAAATCCTGCATACGCGCCTGCTAAGCATGAACTTGATCCAACTAGGCATGGTCTACTTAGGGTATAATACAAGCTAAAATGGCGTGATGGAGTGACAGAGTGAGTGAGTGAGCGAGTGACGTACAAAGAGGCTTGTCCCTTGGGGACCAACAACAAACGGAGAGATAACATTGCACACATTTAAACAGTTCTGGCTGTTTGTTTTGTTGAATGTAGTACCGAATCTTTGAACAGGTCTCTGTTTTCAAGCATACTTTTGTATACGGTAACACGTTGTTTTGTTTTGTTTTGTTTTGATTTTCTCCTCAAACGAGTTACCAGCTAATTCATATTTGGATAATGATATCGTGAATAACAAACTTCGTTGCGCATGTGATAGCATGTGGTGATGGTCAATAGAAATGCAGCCGAACTATAGCACATAAACGAGAATGCAAGCATGAGAGTCACTGGATAAATAGCCATACCGAGGAGAACATGTTGGTTTGGAAGTGTTCCAGTGAAGGGATCAGCGGAACTGTGGTGCCTCTGCAGCACGTGCCCCTGCCCCACGATAATGATAAGTTCCCCTTTCAGTAAAATGTCGCCCTTTTCGTAGAAATGCCCTCTCATTTTAAAAGTGCCCTAGATTGAAATGTTGTTCCCTGCCACAGAATAGAAACAGCTGAATATTGAAATTGCATGTCAATTCCCGGTATGTTTTTAACAAAACTGTAAAGTTTGTTGCATGAACAATGCTAAACCTAAACTGCTTCAAACAAATATATACAAAAGTATACTAAATAACAGTAAAACTCGTTTAGAATCAAACAAGTTATGTTATTTATGTACCAGTAGGCCTAAGACACCGAGGAGCAGATGTTAAGGAAGGTGACAACTATGAGTAGGTTAGGTTATTTTTTTTGTAAGAAGAATTCTTCTCCCGAGTCTTAGGGCTCATGGGGCCGGTGCCTAAATTGTGTTGACGGCACGCAACCGGGAGGACGTGTTTCACCCGTTCCGGGATCGAATCTCATCCGGGCCATGGTAGTGTGGGTTTTTCATCCAGGAAAAATCCACGGTTTTTCCATGCGAAATGGTCTCCAAAATTGAAAAAAGATCCAAATTGACCAAGTCATAGGCCTTCCGGCCTCCTCTACAGATGTGGCAGCTTGGCGTCGCCAAATAATATGGTATGTTATGAATTGTGAATGAGGGTATAATACTCCTCCAGGCTACTGCTAGGCTACTGCGCCTATGGCGCCTAGGGAGAGCAGAATGAATTTCTATCGCCTCGGGCCGTGGTACTTGTGATGAGCCCACTGCGCCACCTCCAGCCATAATGACCTTGTCCGGCTTCGCTGGATACTAGTAGAGTATGGGAATAAGAGAAAAACTTGCTATACATGAGCAACCGTTTGTCCTTCTTAGGACAATTTCATTCTTCCACGCGCATCTTAGGGCGCGGTCATCATTGGATCACAATTGTTTGTTTGTTGACATGATTAAAGCCAGCGGTGTTATTACATATTTGCATTGATTCGCAACCATTGATTGAATCATCGTCATCATCATCATCAGGTGCCATCTATGTGTTCAAACAATTCGACGTGACACGGTTCTCCAACGCCTCCTGTCTTGTGCTGGTCTGATGCGGCCTGTTAAGTTGTAGTCAGTCCAATCCTTTATGTCATGTCATCCGTTCACAATTTTGTTCGACATTTTTGCTTCAATTGGTCCTTTCAGAATGGTCTTTGGGAGTGATTCGTTGAATGTGTTAATAAAATGCGAATATCGCCCGTCATTTATGACGTTCATCCGAATCTGAATTACGCAAAAGTCTTCTGCAAAGCTGATCATAGAGGACAATCCTAAAAGTTGACAATTCTCAAGCTCAGTTAGGAAGATTTTCAGCAAAGGTTTGAATGAAACTTCGGTGGACTCGAAGGTGTTTTTATCATAGTAGACGACAGATTAATCACTGGAAATGTAGTGAAAAAACTGAACTTGCATGCGAGGAATTGGATAACGATAGACATATGACTAAACTACTTGAGAGATGTGGAGAGCGGTGGATGGAACTGACAGGGATCAGTTCGATTCCGAGTATTAAAAATGGAGGTTCACATGACATGCTTTCCATAACATGGCCTTTAAGCGGTTCCAATACTTCGCGTGGATAGGCAAATACTTGTCATATGTCCTATTAGATGTGTCAGGCATAGGCCTAATCATGTGCCCCACTTTGCGTTTAGGAATCTGATAGATGTCTGACAGTTTGTTTTGAGTTAACTGGAGAGTTGCTTCAGACACTGGAAGAAAGTCTACCATATATCAGCTCTCTACTTGATAAGGGCTTCAACAAAATACATTTTTCTCCCGTTTTCCAACAGTTCAAAATGCAAATTAATAAAAATAAACGCTTACAGGCAGATGCGAATTTCTTTGAAAACATTTTCGGAAAACATTTTTGAACGTCGAAAGAACCACTTATCGACAGAAGCTACTTGACGATTACTGCACAAGCGACAAAATGCATTGCCCCCATTTTTAGGTCATGTAGAACTGTAGATGAATCACGAGAAGATTATTAGATTAGGAATAGATTAGACGTGCATACATACCGAACTGTTCTCTGAAGCCCAGTTACACATCATGAATATTCTCCAACTTTTAGTCAAATATACCGCAAATAAAATACAACATACGAAACCGAATATTAGGCGACGGCCCATAGCAGAGAACGTCAGTTTGTTATTGTTTTTAACAGTTCCAAAAGATTGACATAGTTGAGCTTGTTTTATTTTTGTTTATATAGCGAGTGTAAATCGTAATTAACACATGCGCCCCAAGAGGCTCTTGCTCCTAACTGTAGGCCTATGAAAAAGCACTCTGAATTTGTCTTTCCGAGTCACGATCACTGGGAGAGATTTGTAACATTTATCGATATGTTTGAGGCCTTTATTGTTATTCATTATTAGGCCTACGAATGTTAAATCTTGACAGTGGGCAAAGCCACACTATATTATGACTTAGACGATACGAGTACCTCTCCGTTTTTCTCAGTACTTAAAGGTCAAGCGACATGTAGAACTGACTTTCATTAATTTAAGATGTAATAGTTAGAACATTGGAAAAATCCAAACTCCGCGTTAATATTTTATCGCCAAA
>JAODUJ010195362.1:0-10656 GCA_027564615.1 Psolus chitonoides
CATAGAAATACAGGTTTTTATTCCAGTCATCGCCAGCATTGTGTGCTCTACACGGTGTGCTCTACACCGTGGGTATGGGTGCGTGCATAATTTTTCCTATTGTTTTCAGGGCAGTCCCATGGGACTGCCACTAGTACTTATCTTGTACGTAGAGCTCTCTAGCACTGTTCCAGTGAACGATAGTGAACGACTTGAACATACTAGCTGGAAGACCGTAGCTACAATTACTGTGGGTGTTAGTGCAAGTTAGTGCATGGACTTAGTGGTTCCTATGCCATGTGCAAGCCGCTCACTCCACCGAAATAACACGTCACTCATTAGCCTAACAGTTGGACTATGGCCTTACACGAACTTCTATTCGAGCTTACATCAGCTTAATCTTGAGTAAATGATACCTGTGAGTCAGGCTGAATGCATTTCCATCTTGTATTTTCAACTTACTTCAGGCCACTTGACTAACTTTAGTCTCTAGGCGTACCTTACTAATAGTTGACATCAAATCATTGGTACGAATTCTGCGAAAGTAATACAAAGTAACCACTCTACTATTTATCTGTCGAAATAGCAATAACAAATTATTGTTCATCAGTAACTCAAAGTTCTAATTGGGCCTGTATGCAAAAAAAAAAGAAAAAAATGAAATTATAGGTCTTATTCAGAGAGTTTTGTTTAGATTCCTTCTTAGTTTGTCTTCAAAAAGTTTTTTTTTCGAGCGAAAGCAACTGTCTATCGAACACGACTCTAGCGCAACTAATACTTACATCAAATTCAATATACCGAATGCAAGTAAATCTATATAATTAGGCCTAGGACCGAAGCTAGAAGAGTATGATCGAAGTTTGTTCCCCCAAAAATAACCAGGCCTGAGTAAGTGAAACATTCCCTGGCCTAAATTCGGCCCGTAGCTGACAGTTATATATTCCTGCTCTTGTGCCCTAGGGTCCTGACCTAACTTAGGCCTAACTTTCATAGCCTGGACACTATAATAACAGTATAACAAAGGCCTAATGTTACACTGGTGGATACAGACAATGAGCTGTATCATTTCAATCAAATTGGGTCTGAATGACTTGGCGTCAGAGAAACAGAGACATGTTGGCCCAAGTGCGGCTGACAAGACATAGCGATTAGCCTATAGCAGATATTCCGTCGAATTCGGCCCGAGGGAAAGGTCCATTATTAATACTGGTACAGCATGAGTGGGCCATAGTGCCTATGCATGTGCTATTTTCTTAGGATCTCCTAGGCCTACAAAATTCAGTTGATAAATTCACCTAACTATTAACTCTGCAGCCTACTTATAATACTTTTTTGTAGAGGGTACATATTGCGAACCATATGTAGGGCTGAGGGGAAATAGTTGAGAATTGTTATAACTAATTCTGCAGATGGTGAAATTTTGAAGAATCCAGAAAAATTTGTCCTCTCCTCCATCTCAATATTGAGGTAGCACTATGGTCAATATTTACCGTATTGTTCTTACAATTGGCAGCTTGTACACCAATGGGCAGGACTGACCTTCACTGAGTTTTATCTATTAGTACTTAGCATAATTAACAGTGTGTGACTTTATTGGTATTGATTTTTGAAACCTTTCTGATAATACCGGGTACTATAGCCTACTATTCAAGGACATGG
The DNA here is from genome assembly GCA_027564615.1 of Psolus chitonoides. Taxonomy (NCBI): domain Eukaryota; kingdom Metazoa; phylum Echinodermata; class Holothuroidea; order Dendrochirotida; family Psolidae; genus Psolus; species Psolus chitonoides. The sequence goes on from JAODUJ010195362.1 coordinate 1,639, forward strand.
ATTTTCACCATCTGCCCACATAACAATGCAGGAGTATGAATTGAAGAACTTGTGAGAAGCTACTAATGATACATGTACAGCCTAAAGTGGTAGGCCTATTGATTTTTTCCGAATGAATAGCTCAATTCGTTAACCAAATCACGAGTCAATTACAAAACCAATGTATTTACCAGCCAACGGTTTAACAATGAGATTGCTCTCTTTCTCTTTCTTCACAATCAGGAGTATTCAACAATGTATATAAATTAACATCTATTCGCCTTGTTTGGATGGTAATTTAAACTATCAGTAAGGTTTTAGAAGGTATTGATTTGTTTCCAGTTATTATTGAAAACAAACAATACATTTAGCAACAAACTTGAACAGATATCTAAGTGCATAGGTATGGATAATTCTTGTGTCAAACTGAATAAAGTTAGCAAAGAGTTAGTGCTTTGGAGGGACACTATGGATTTGGTTGAAAACTAATAATGGCAATGGCAAGTGCTAGATTAGTGTTTCATTACTGAACTCTGGAATAGTTCATTTGAGTAAGAGTCGTACACTACTAATTTATTCATTTGTAAAGAATAATAACCAATTTGTAAAGGTCTGGCATGGTGAATAGAATACAAGTTATTTCTTGTATTTGGAACGACGACATGAATCCAATAATGTTATCCGTAAGTTGTCAAATCCAATAGGTGTGGATATTACAGATAACATCTCAATTTTCTGTGAGCTTTTTCTATTTTATAAGGATCTTTATACAAGGGAGTGTCATGACTTATTTCCCTTTTCTCAGAATGTTGATATTATAAGGTATTTGATGGTCCTCTAACTGAAGAGGAATGTAAATCTGCTCTTTTTTCTAATGAGTAAGGGTAAAAGTCCTGAGACAGATTTTCAATCGGTGGAATTGTATAAACACTTTTGGCCGATTATTGGTGATTCTGTGACTAATTCTCTCAACTTTGGTTTTGAGCAGGCTGCGCTTTCTCCTGAGCATACCTGGGGCATGATTACACTTATTCATAAACCAGGTAAAGATTCGACTCTGGTTAAGAATTATCGTCCAATTTCCTTGTTGAATATAGATTACAAAATTTGCTCTGAAGCATTAGCAACGAGATTGAAAAGAGTTCTTATTTAGTTATTGGTCCTAGTCAAACTGGATATATCCAGGGTCGTTGGTGAGAATATTTGCTGTACACTGGATACCGTTGCTTACTGTACGCATAACTCTATTTCAGGTTTCTTGGTTTTTATAGATTTCGAAAAAGCTTTTGATAGGTTAAACTGGAACTTTACTTTCCATTATTTGAACTTATTTGGTTTCAATCAAACGTTTTGTCGTTGGGTGCGTACTCTTTATTCGGAGTCCTCCGCTTCTGTTTGCAATAATGGGTTTGCTTCTCATTCGTTTGATATTAGCAGAGGGGTGAGACAAGGATGCCCATTAAGTCCGTATATTTTCATTATTGGTGTATAAATATTAGCAATGAAAATTAATGCGAACGAAGCTGTTGAAGGTATTTCTGTCTTCAATGGAGAACCTAAAATTATTCAATATGCGGACGATACGGTGTTATTTTCAGATGGTTCTCGTACCTCATTGGCAGAAACGGTTACTGTTCTGAAACAATTTGAATTGGCTTCAGGACTCAAGATAAACTTTGACAAATCCAATATCTTTCTCCTTGGTCCTCTAAATGGTCGTAAACCAAATTGCATAGACGTAGTCCAGTCAATCTAGGACCAAAAATGGCTCAACCCTAAACAAATTGCAACGTAATGTTTTTTAGTGTTTTAATAATTAGGAATACTACACCAAAATCAGACGAAAAATCGACTCCCATCAGATTCGTCTAACCACCCAAAAGGCAGCTCAATACAAAATGGCGGCAAATGTCTCAATTTCATAAAATGTGCAACTTTACACAACTACAAATCATTTCTAGTAAGGCGGTTATAACTTATTTTGATATCGATCATTGATTTAACATAATACAAATTCATTCATAGCTCACACAAATAGTGAGGGCGCTCTTTTATTGTATAAAAATCACCACTGAGAACGCTGCAGCAGGTGTATGTTTCGTAACCTGTGACTCAGCCTAAAACCACTTTGCATATCCACAAATCATTTTCAGTCACGTCTTTATAACTTATTTTGATATCGTTTATTGATTTAACATAATGCAAATTCAGGTAAAGGTTAAACCAAAGTTGAGGGCGCTGTTTTACCTGTATAACAATTACCACGAAAAGTGCTACAACAGTTACACGTTCCGTAACATCTGACGCAAGCTAACTATTTTCTATTGGATTGTAGTGGTCCTGAATAATCAGCAGATAGTATCTTCGTCAAGCTCGTGGAGTCCAGGACACCATGGGGATTCATAGACAGGACAAGTGTCGATGAAGTGCTCATTCGTTTGGACGCTGCTACGATCTTGTGTTGGAAATGTATGGGTGCGTCCCGCTCCAGCTCTGATTCAACCAGGCCTTCCTTGGGAGGTTACAGCCACTATATGTTTGGAAGAGTGCTCAGGCAGCAACGCCACTGCGGCTCCAAGCAGGTGCAGCATACTCGGCTGTGGAATTAACACGAGTTCAAGGGTTGATGTGCGTAAGGTCATAAAAGACAATCCCCCCAATCAGTGCCAGTAAGTTTCATAGGATATTGGTGACTACACTCTTCACATGGTGGGAGACAGTGAGACTGCGGTAAAGCGTAACACCAAGGTACTTGGGCGTAGAATCATATATCAGCTTGGTACCATTGGGTGAGATGTTAGGCTTTCTAGTGGCATATCATCTGTTCTCAAGGTGGAAGTTTTCCATCTGGGTACTATTGATGAGGCGGTGGTGCTACGGTGCAGGCGGAGAAAAATGCTAGCATCCAGGGTCTACTTTCAAGACTGAATATACGCCTTTTGATCTCGGCATTCACTGAGCGAGAGTGGGCTTTGGCTTCAGCCGTGCTGTCTTGCCACTGGCACTTTCCAAGCTGGTAGATGGCAGACCAAGTTCATCCTGGAGGAAATTGAAGACTTCTTGGAGACCCATCTCTCACGAGGTTACTGCCGGTATATTCTCTCTCTCTCTCTCTCGTTGGTCTTGGACGCACTAAAGGTCTCGTACAGCAGGTCACATTCCTTATCCCAGCACGGAATGTATGGATTCCTCTTACCCCTGGGGACAGAGAGCTTTGCCACCTGATTTAATTAACATGATCTGGAAGCTGTGATGTAAGTTTGACTTGAAGAGGCTCTAAACAGCCATCCTGACTTTACTGGAGACAATGATGGGGCAGTGGCCAGACATTGGATACTTTGGTAAGCCGTTCTTGAGCAGGTGTGTCTGCATGCTAAAGGACATCAATGACGGGTCAAGACAGGTCAAGGGAGTCTCAAAGTAAGTGCTAGTTATTGCTTTTCAATAAGGGCAACATCTAATTTTATTCTACAAGAGAAGTAAAAAAAATATCGTTCCTACCCTACTCTAATTCCAACCCGGTCGGCCGACCCTGCATACAAAATAATATTTGTCTCTTATCATAAACCACTAGTCTTCATTCTCATCCAGACCAGCTCAACTGTGGTATACATGGGCCTAGCAGAGTCATCTACGAAATTAATGAAATGCACACAAAATATATGCAAATAGGTAGGCGACTGTTCAGGTCTGTTTTAAAGAATCATGTATATAAAGAATCATCTATAATCGATAAAATCAAGGAATAAACAATCATGAGTTCTTGTTAGAATAATTATTTTGTGTCCTAAAATCCCCCTTTACCCTCGTCCATTTTCTCAACCCCTCCCTCTTTATTATACAAGAGGGGCACACTCCCTTCGTTCTTGAGCATGTCACTTATTCCAAATCTATCTGACAACTGACAACTGACAACAACTATTTACATGGCGTTTGTTTAACTGTTCAAAATAGACGCAAGCATTTAATCATTTCCAGTTTTGCTTTTAGGCCGAGTATGTCTACTGTACATATAAACACTTTTTAGCAAGCGATAAAGTGGGATATCTGTGAAATTGATCTCTACACACTTGTAAAGGCTATTAGAATCTATGAATAATTTATTGTTAAATTGCTTTATACAAACACAATTGCACCAGGCATGGGCGTAGATCCTGGGAGGGCTGGAGGGTCAGCTGCCCTCTCACCTTTTGAAAATACTTCCATTCATTTTAACATATTCACACACTAACTTTATTTGCCAGTGAGGCCTCGTCCCCTCACTTTTGAACACGGATCTATACCACTGGCACCTGGCCTTCAATAATAATAAAAAATATCGAGATTTTTACTATGATCTTTACAGGCTTACGGGAATATTGTTGGGACGTACATGCATCTGTAGTTAAAACAAATTCGAATATCGCGCGAAAAAATTAATATACACCCATTTTCTAGTCAACTGAGAGTAGATTATCTTCAGCAAGCATCAATAATTAGTTACAAAAAATATTATAGACAAGGTCAGAATTTAACTTCACAAGTATAGTAAATTTACCTAAGTCTAGCGGCTAGCAGACTTTTTTTCTTATTCAGTATTCCATTTAGCGTTAGATAGCCTAGCGTTAACTTAGTGTAGTCCTAACGAGTGTTATACCTCCCACAGTTGGAAGAGCCTTAAGTTAGGTGTAGCACAAACTAATATAATGAATACCGTAGCGGATAACAACAACTTACAAAAATTAGCTTAAAGAGTTGACTTTTCGAGCCAACATTTTGTTATTTAGCAATTGTAGATTTATGTCGATTTTTAATATGTTATAAAGACAATTTTATTCAACCCATTCACGTTTTAATACTTTCCGTTGCAATTTGTTTAAGGTTAAAATTAGATTGACTGGACTAACGGTTATCCTTTCAGGTGGATTGAGAGCCAGGTGAATGCCTTGGGCAATGTAGTGAGTAACGACATGGATAGTCTTCTTAGGTTGAATTTTCTGCCTAAGTTATCTCGACTTAAAAGACGTTAAATTCGTAGTCAGGTCGGTATTTAACCCCTATTGGCAAAATTGTTCTTATCGAATCATTTGGCATTTCTCAATTCGTATACCTCTTTCGGTGTTTACCAAATCCTCCAGATCATTTCATTAAGCAATTGGAAACTATCTTGTTTAATTTCATTTGGTCTGGAAAACTGGACAAGATTACGCGTACCACGCTCATCAGCTCTATTTCTGAAGGAGGTTTGAACGCTACTGATATTAAAAAAATATATATTTTGGTTGAAGTGCTCTTGGGTAAAACGTTTTATGGATACCGATACGGCATTTTGAAAAGTTCATTTTAATTATCACCTTAGACATTATGGGGCTCGAGTAATATTTATTCATAATTACAAAGCAGAGGATATGAATATAGACGACGTGTTCATTGACGATATTTTGTGAAGGCTTGGTCTCTTTTTACCTTGAAAGATGTTCATAGTAATTTTTGAAGTCAAGTAATATGTAATTATCACTATATTATAGTGGATAACCATGTTATTTTTTTCAAATGAATCCTGTATCACCAGTGGCATTAATTGCATCGGTGACCTCATTAGTCATGGTGATTGCTTTCTGACATATCATGACTTTAAAAAAGTACCATATTATTTGTGCAATCACACTTTATTATGGTGTACTTAATGCCATTCCAGGTCACCGGAGAAGGTCACTAGGTCAGGAAATCTTTGATTCCGAGACTGCGATGTTGGATATTACTCACCATACTCCATACCGTTCACGTTTTATTTATAAGCAGTTGTTTCGAAAGATTATTACTCGGCCTGACGTTATTGTTAAATGGAATACTCTTTTTGACTTTGGTGAGGCGCAGTGGAATGTGATCTTTCAAATTCCTTTTAGTTCTCTACGGGAAACGAAGAATAACTATTTCCAATACCGTTCCTTTCATCGCATCCTTGGTACAAATCATCTATTGTCATTTATGAATGAAACGGATAATCCTCGGTGTAACTTCTGTGGAGTTTGCGATGAAACCATTGCCCATTTTTTTGGGGAGTGCAATTGAACTTCCAACTTTATTTGAGATGTGGAACAAAATATTATTGATAGGCAGTTTATTTTTTCGAAGAAAGATCTGTTCTTCGGTAATGAACTTCTTTTGAAGCATCCATTGAATTTTCCAATTCTCCGGTTGAAGTTCTATATTTTTCAGAAGAAACTTAATAATGCCGTAATAAATGTTAATGAGATTCTGTATAAATTTAAATTTGAACTAAAGGTTGAGAACCAATTAGGACATAACAAGTTACGAGGACTCTTTTCATTTGATATTTTGAAATATGCATTTAGTACGTGTTCATTTGGTATCCGACGATTGATTGTTAAAAGATATTTGTCATCGTTCATATTTTCGGAAAATGACATATAACGATGCTCATGATTGTTGCATGACCAATTGAAATTCAATTATTGTTCTCTTGTACTTGCTGAACTAAAGTTTGTGAAATAAATGATGAAAAGATTAGTAAAGAACAACTCAATTGTGAAGAATACTAGTTGGTAGCGTGGTGTAGTGGTATGAGCGAGCGCTTACACCGTAGAGTCCCGGGTTCAGACCCACCTTGTGCCTGGCTCGTCAACATCTGTTCTGCAGTTGTTGATGGTTTCGCAGTTTCTGGTTTAGCCCAAGAGCTGTTATGCAGTTGTTGATTTCATGTAATGGGAAGCAATTAATTTGGGGAAAAGGGTTCATTGGTTAGGTTCAGCTCAGCTGCCCTGCAGTGGTGACGGACAAGTTGCTACCACCTCTCTCAGCATCTAGGGAAGGGGCTAAAGGCTGAGAGTTTTATTCACGTCCGTCTAATGGGGACGTGAAATTGCGGTCTCGGGAGCAGGATGGGATTCAAATAGTTAGATGCCTGCCTCGTTACGCTCTGAACACTGTTCGAAAAGAGGAGACGAGCTATCGCCGGTGTTCATCCATGATCACACTTGGCTTCCGGGTTCCTTGATGAGCTTGAGTTGTCCTTCTGAACCCGTAGATAATTAAACCAAACTAAAGCGGTGTCTATTGATCCTAACTTTGTGACACTAAGTTAGTGTAAACATGCTATCCTAAACATTATTGGAACCTATTCACCCGTATCATGCCCCAAAAAATGTTTTTATCATGATATCCATGTTCTACACATAACATGTTTAGAGGCAATTCACATACTTTGAAGAAGGAATCGGAATCAGACTTGGCTCATAATTGGGTCCTCTGTAATTGGCCCGTATGTTATCCTCTGGAATTGGAATCGGCTCGGAATTGGGGTGTACTGAAATCGGAATCGGCCCGGAATATAGTCCTCTGGAATTGGAATTGGCTCGGAATGGATTAGGCGGAATCGAACACAGCCCTGCTGCCTATTGTCACATATGCTCCGGACACAAGAAAACTGAAAGTATTCGAGATGAGATGTCTTAGATCTATCCTTTGTATTACTATTTCTGACAGAATTAGAAACGCCGACATTAGTAAATTATTAGGAGATCGAGAATCAGGCACATTATCATAGATCACATCAAGTCACGTAGACTTGGCTGGTTTGGACACGTCGTCGGAAGAACAGAGGACAGTTACATGTATAAAGCCCATAAAGAAGATTTCACTCAAGCAAGACCATGAGAAAGACCATCAAAGAGATGGACTGGCCAAATCCGTGAAGATACAGGACTACCTCTCCTTACACTGGAAAGAAAATCCCTCGACAGTGGAAGGTGGAGAGGCGACGTACGGAAGGTGAATGCAAGGTCTACAAAAGGTCTAAGCTAATAAGTCAAGTAAGTCATTCAATAGAAAATGGCTCAATGAGGAGAGTCATTATCAGATTATCGAGGAGGATACAGTATACAGTTACTGATAGAACGCACAACAGGACTAAATTAGATCTCAAACTGATGAAACACCAGATCTAGAGCGTACATGATTGGGGGAGAGGTGCGGTGATACGGTGGGGAGGGGGCAGGCGATGTTAATAATAATTGTAAGATTGAGTCTGAAATTCGGTGTAATGTTAATATACCTCAAAAATCATTGCACTTCCGTAATTAATAAAAAACAAAACATTCGCAGTCATGCCTATCGAGATGGTCAATGACGTCACCATCACGTATTATTCTCTATCCATTGCGGCTGTTCTTCACTCCAGGACCAAAGCCCATGCCATGTTCGGTGTACGTTCAGAATTGTGCTAAATAGAGGATGGAACACAACTTTGGAGAAACAACCGCTCCTCAGACTCTACAACCCATTATATCAACTTCAAATGGACCAGCTTATACGAGTTTTGCTCGTTCATGTTTATTTACGTCTAAGTATCCATATTGGTGGTTAGTTACACACAATACGTATAATCTGGTCTGAATTTCTTATCCTGAAGTATATATTTTGTTCAACAGATCAGACCAAATGTTTTCAGAAAACAATGCATTGTACTATTTAATTGCATTATTTCTTGTTCAGGTTAATTTCATTATATAGACATAAAACCCAGAAATAGCTTCCACGTACAATATTTATTTTGTATAAATTGTAACCCTAACGCTATGAATACCAATAGCGGTTACCCATGAATCCCACTATTGACTGTAATCCGTTATTGGCCCTATTGCCCTCATTTTGTTCAGGGCTCCTCTACAAGACATCATAGCCGCCCATGGCATCCGGTCTGTTGTCGATGCTGATGATACTCAGGTATACCTGACACTCAATCCTCAGGACCGTGCAGTTGCCTTGAATAGGATGGAGGCGTGTGAAAAAAATAATACTCAATAAATTAGTGAAAATTATTGTGAAATCAACTGGAATAAACCTCTGGAAAAGTGCAAGCGAAGTACTGCAATAGTACCGAAAATTCCCGAACAAACAAGATGGGAGTTTTATTAGTTTTAATATCATCGAATTTTACACGTCAATTACTGGAAGACTCCTCCTTAAAGCGATCGGGTTCGCAAAACAATACACAGAAGTTAGCGATAGTGACAGAGATATTATCATCCATGCGAAGCG
>JAODUJ010195472.1:0-10655 GCA_027564615.1 Psolus chitonoides
TACATTTTTCAATAAAATATACAATAGAAGGCCACGTTGGTTTTGAGACTACCAACTTTATCTTCATTACATACCAGAGGTTATATGCTAATCAAGTTATTTGCTAAACAATACAATCACAGCATATGCCAAATAATACAATGCATTCCTACTTGGCATGTGGACCCATTGTTATTTCGTGCTAGGATACCGGTAACCTGTTGTTTCCCCAAAACAGCACGGTGAGTCTTGAGGGCCATGATATTGATTTTCGTTATGCTAAAGCAAAATGGGTTTTATTGATGCTCTTCTCAAACAAAACTAAGAAAAAACATTTATTGAACTTTTATGAAATTCACTCGAACGGTGGGCGTGTTTTAGTCTATTGGCATTTACATTTATGTTGTCGGGTGAACGATTTATGGTCCGGAGATTACCACTTATTGTATAAAACTAACACTAACAAGTTGAATAAGCCACACCCATCAGCCCAGTAGGTTTGGAATATGCGATCATGTTACCACACATACAGCCATAGTTTTGTTTACCAAACTTTATTTTGAGAATAACCACAAAATTGACCAGAATTGTAGTAAAATAATGTCATGAATTGCATTTCTATACGGGAAATTCTCAACTAATGACCTCCGTGTTAATTATAAGGTTTAATTGGTGGTACCAACAAGTTATTTCTGTTGAAACAATTCTTAATATTAATAGATCCTGAATTTAAAGTTTGTTGACGGTATCGTGCTTCCTCCCTAGGCACTTGAGCACAACTGAAGTACAGCTGGGAATTGGATGCTGTATATAACTGGACTGTCACTAGGTGTAATAAGAGACATAGCCGGGAGCCCTCTAGTGAGGGACTAAGAAGACAGATGAAGGTGGCTACAAGCTGTCACACGATTACGATAGTCTTCCCTCCTCGGCGTCGGAGGGGGGGGGGGGGCAACTCTTCAAATATCTAGAGGGCTCTGCCACTTATTACACATAGTGACAGCCAGATATATGCAGCATCCAATGCCCATCTGTCCTTTAGTTGTGATCAACTCCCCAAAGAGGAAGCACGAAACCGTCAACAAACTTCACATTCAGAATCTATTATTAAGAATTGTTTTTAACATTAAAGAGGAAGATCCAATGAAGTTATTCTCGCAAGTTAATTTTGAATATATTCCCACTGACTGCAAGTGTCTCAAAGCTTCCTTTCATCGATATGTTACTAACCTTTCAATAAATGTATTATTTCTACCTTTAATTATCTACATTAACGTACGCACATTGGTTATTGGACAGACCCTAATCATGAATAGCCGTTCTTGCTTTCAAAACCAATGTAAACTTCCGACTTCTCTTAGTCTTATTCAGTCAAACTGTCTGCTAGTTATTGGCCTCAAATAGTGGCGGAGCTCCCCCCCCCCCCCCCCCCCCCCCTGACGAATGGAATATTGGTGCCATTTACAGACCCCAAACCCCGCCACTGGCCTCAAACGGTTAATGGCGCCATAATGTAGGGGAATGTTAGCGATCATTGAAAATCTCCACGTTATAATCACTGCCCAATTTTACTAAAAGCTAATAACTCTGACACTAATGGCCGTATGTCCCCACTGAATGATAGCGGCGAAGTGTGCGAAGATGATTCATACTTCATAAATGAAATGTAGCTTGAGAATGTCAAGTTTAATATTCTAACTACTGTAGCAAAACCGGAACCAAGGTGCAGTGATAAACATAAATTACTCCATCAAAAAACACCTCACTGAGCTGAGAATATTATATAATACAAACACTTGAGAATCAGATTATGGTTCAAATAAATAAGTGTAATAAAAACATAACAAATGAACATTTCATTACAATAAATAAACATTTATTCATTGTGTATTTATCTAGGTCCCTGTATCTTTAACGATTCAGTTCTGTTTTAAATCTGTTGATCTAAGCGAAGAATCCATTCGTCTCACATCTGGCCTCACTGTTCCGAGATTGGATTCCTTGAATGAACTGACTACAATAGGTGAATCCGAAACACCGCTCGATCTAAGGAGGGAAGCAATGGCCATTTTGGATCTAGCATCACGAATACCTGCTTTAAAGGAAATCTTGTAAGTATATAACAGTATAGTGAGAGGCAATCACTTTCTTCTACAGGCATCGTCATTAACCATAATGACTTGGTGACTACTGGGATTTTGCTATGGATGATTAATAACGTTGTTCGCTTAATGGCTGATAAACCACCAAGATCCCGTCTACATGGATATCCGCGCGAAAACTCGAAGTGAAAGTGTTTATATGTCACCATTTAATTTATGAACGTTCCATGAAAAAGTATAATTTTTAACGTTGATTAGACGTAGAGATAGTTGAGATACCGTTACGTTATTACATTAAAAAACGTGAAAAAGGCGTAGTGAGGAGCAGGGGGAGGGGGATTTCCCCCGGCGCAAGGGAATAGGGGGAGCCGAAATATTATTTTTGATAGAGGATATATATATATATATATTTTTTTTTTTTGAAAAAGATATGAAAAACTCAAAATTTTGTTTACATAAACACTTAACCCCAAATATGACCTTCAACCTGGGTGACAAAAAATCCTGGCATCCCAAGTTGATCAATTCACCAATCTCCGTGGCCTGAATACTCTCCAATAATATATTACTATTATTGCAACCCCATAGTGGAGTCCATTCACTCTTGGCTTAGTTATTTGCAAGGAATCATAAAAAACTACCCCGTTGTGGCCCAAATTTCCTTCAATTTTATATCATTAGCCGAGAAAGCTAGAGAATTAATGAGAGATGAATTATTAAGCAACATATCCGACATATAGTCAATAGTTATGCGCAAAATTTCAAATAAACTAGCCTAGGCTATACAAAAAAAGTCAATAGTTATGTAGTCTAAGAAAGCTTAGGCTCCATAGTCTTCCACACTAATCAAAGTGGACTCGAAAATGGATCCCAATATTAATAAATCCCTGGAGTATCATGGAAGTATAACTTACTAATAAATGTGTAAAACATATTTTACCCCATGTTAGGCACGAAGAGAAAATTTCAGCCAATTTTTCCAAGCAATAACCAAACTTTCGAGAAAAAAAGTGACAACACATTTAAAAAACAACACCTAGTTTGCATACAATATTATGCGAATTAGCATAAAATTGATATTTATGAGAAGCCTGAAAAGATGGTCTAGCCCAAAATCAAAACGTAGAAGAACAAAATTTACTCATTGGCTGAAAACCCCATGTGAATATCTGCCACCGTTCTGGAGATATCTTACTTTTATTGGTTGTCAAATTAGCTGACAAACACTGCTTAGCATCAATTTTACGGTGTAACGGTTTTACTTTGTCTACAATGGCCTATGTACCGGTGTTCCTCATAATTGGATGACTAATTTTTCCTTGATTTGTTTGGTTAAAAAATTATATATTTCAAAAACAGTAAGACCTTTGGCATAACCTTTAACTTGGTTTGATGAAATGCAGTTAGATTATAAAGACTTTACAAAGAGATTTTCAGCCCAAGTGCAACTATGACACCACAAATGTTGCCAATTGAAATTAAGATTTCTAGAAACTTCAAAAATCAATACCTCGATCACCGGACATACTATTACCATAAGACATTCACCATTGAGTTTTCCCTCCTCTTAATTGTCAATTTTCATGTTGGTCTGGACTATTCTTACTATAGCTGTCAATCTGTGGCGATGCTCGTTACATCGTTATCACTTTTATTGTAACAAAGCGTATACAAACCAAATGTGTGACCAAGAGCATCGGCCTTACAGCGGGGCCGTACGGAGACGACTTCGGTTCGGGTCATACCAACCAAATATTTCCTAATGTTATTTACTGCCATCGTGTATCCCCAAAACAGAACTGGTTTAGGAATCTACGAGACCCGATACTTACCCCATGTTATGTATCTCTTATTTAACGTTATGTGGGCTCAGGCCAACCGCGGTTTACCACTTCGAAAGCAAACATACCGCAGTAGAGGGCGCCATGCTGTAATATAATTAGTTGGTAAGATCCCTAAATTACCATTCCTGAGCCCGGCGTGAAACCGGGGAGAGAGAAGGGAAGCCTGAAGACCGCTGCTCTCCTTGAAATAGAAACATCATAATGGGTTAGACATTCAATATCGGGCCACCTGGCCACTCGAAATAATATCCCACAGAACAGTGTCTCCCATTTACTATGGTCTTTGTTTTTCCCAGATAGCAAGTCGGGCGGTCCTTCGACGGTCGTCGTCCGCCACAACGGCGGATCTTTGGTGGCAAACCTCGTCGGAATGCCGCTGGAGGTGCACGATGGACCGCTGTACACGCACACAATCTCGGTACAGTCCACTGAAGCAGAGTGCCACTGGTACTGACCCACAATGCACTGCAGGGATCGTTTGATGGAAGGAAGGCAACTCTCCTCTATCGGACCGTCGGCGGTCCTCCGGTGGATGGTTGCTCAGTGTATGGCGGCTACTGAGCCACCGTCAGTCCTCCAGGTTCTTCCCACTGGGTTGTTCCTTCTCTCTCCCTTCGTTGTATCCTACGTCTATGTTGTCACGTTAGTCGCTAAATCGTGTCGTCGTCTCTCCCTTTGTTATTCTCCTCTTAACTCTTACTCTACCCTGAGCTTCCGTGGACGGATCTGCCAGATAGTAGGCCCGCGAAGTATTCTCTAGTTCAGGGAAGCGTAGATTTTTACTGAGTACATAGTGTGCACTTTGCCGGGGGTGAGAAGGTGGTATCCAGAGATACATGAGGTAAGTATCTGGTCTCGTAGATTCTCAAACCAGTTCTGTTTTGGGGAATCTACATCGCCCTTCTCTTACTTCATGCATCTCTTGTTTAACGTTATGTAAGAGATAATACTGTTACTGAGGAGGGTGGACCGGCACAGCGTGTATCAGGACAGTAGATGCAAACACTCTTTCGGCAGGATTTGTGTTCCATGAGGTAAGAGGAAACAAAAGAGGAAAGGGCGTTTCCCAGGCCGCTGCTTTCATGATGTCTTCAACAGGTTCACGTGCGAACCAAGTTTTGTCTGATGAGCCACTGTGATAACGTATCCTTAGAGGCCGCGGTAATAGTCCCTCTGACGTTCTAAAATGTTTGGTCCTCTCTAAGTACTCTGTAATGGCTCATATGGAGGCTCCGTCAATGATCTAAGAACCTCGTTAATCGACCAAGATGAGGCCAGTCGTCGATGCGGTGGCCTCCTGTTGAACATCCCTCTGAGAAACTGAGTAATCAAATCATTATTTACTGACGAGCCATCAGAGACGCCTCTATGGATCGAACTGATGGCGGTTCGGTAGTTTCTTATAATACTGCCTCCCCTCTGTGAGAAAAAGTAGTTAAGAAGTCCGCCGCCTGGGCTACTGACGCTTCACGGGATCACAGTCGACGTCAGCCGCCCATCCTCTAAACTTGTCGGGTGTCGTAACTTCCAACCGTGGACCCTCTCCTGGAGGCGGAGCCGATGTTTACAGCCTCTTGAGAAAGTCCTGCCGCCTGAGCTCGTTGCTTGATAGCTTCCAAACAGAAAGATGAAGAGGTTCTGAGTCCATTAACCATATCCGTCACCGCTGCTGTGTCAGAATGTCCTCCATGGGTGGTAACAAAGGAGCTGGTCGCACAATAGGTTGAGCAGAAGTGGAAATCACGTCGGACTCGGCCAACACGTGGACGAAAATACCTCGAGCAAAACGTCGGGAGCTTGTGGTTCTGTCGTAGATCTCGAATAGGTAACCTATCCACTCCTGGGAAATACTGGGAAATACTCCACTTCCCGTTGTCCAAGGCCCCCCGAGATAGAGCGTCTGCCACTACAATCTCTTTCGCCGCTAGGTAGGTTGTCCTCAAAAAGACCCGGAGAGCGTGGCATGCTAGCAGGATATTCCTCGTTAGGTTGAAGAGAGACGCTGACGTTCCCCCTGTCGGTCAATGTAAGTCGTCGCTGTGGTATTGTCCGTGGCTACGGTGACTCGGTGATCCTGGAGCATTTGTGACCAACAGAGGATCGCCCTGTGTGTGGCCTCTAGCTCTGAGATGTTTACATAGAGCCGAGCTTTCTCCAGTGTCCAAAAGCCTGCTGCGGTTTGCATGCCAAAGACCGCTCCCTATCCTGACAGAGACCCATCCGTGGTGGTTGACAGAAGAGGGCGAGGATCCTGAAAGCGACGACCTGACGATACACTGGGCGGCAGAGTCCACCATCGTAGGTCCTTTCTCACTGGGCGTTCCAACGAGACCGACCGCCGTAGGCTGTCCACCAACGGCTTGTACTGCCTGAGTAGTTGGAATTGAGCTCTCTCCCTGGATAGGGTGACGAAGCCGGTCGTGAAGTACAGACTCGCCCCCAGGTAAGTCAAGTGTTGACAAGGAACCAGGGCCGACTTATCCTGGTTGATGATCCACCATAGACTCAATAGTACTATAACAGTGTACGTCGTATGTCGCTGAGCTTCCTGCTCGGAGTTGCGGACGATCAACCAGTCGTCTAGATATACGAAGACGGTTATCCCCTCCCCCTGCAGTCCTAGACGCTACCACTGCCGTGAAAAGTCTTGTAAATACCCGGGATTACCGAGCCACGGACAATATCACAACGACGACTTGCATTAATCGACAGGGGGAACGGAGTCAGCCGCTCTCTTCAACCTAATATCCTCGAAGCCAACTACTGCCCTGAAAAGTCTTGTTAACCCCCGCGAGGGGAGGGGGGGGGCATGGGAAGGGCGAAGGGCATGGCTTGGAAAACGTAATGGATCGGTACATGTGGGTATGTGTCCTACAGGTCCACTGATGTTGCCCACTGTCCCTGCCTGAGGGACGGAATAATCAAAGCCAGTGTATCCAACCTGAACCTCCTTGGCTATGTGTAATGTTATTGAAGAACCCCAATACTGGCTAACGCTGGCCTGGCGTGAAGAAGAGGAACCCTCTGATCTGGCTGGGAAGCTCGGCTTCCTCCTCGGAGTCCTAAAGTCCACCTCTCTGCTTTCCTTATGACGCCTCCTTCCACGGCTCCGTCCTGACGATGGTGATGAGCTGCGGTGCCGTCGATGCTTACGCTTCTTGCGCTTACTCTTTCTGGATTTCCTGGAAGAGGATTCTGAAGATGAACTGCTCTCTTCCTCCGAGGCTCTCTACTCCTTGGCCACCGACCCCGGCGACTGTAACCCGTGAAGGTCCTGGTCGTTGAACCCGTCAGTCTCTCACAACATCTACTCTCTCCTGTGATGCCGCAAGTGGTGATGAAAACACGGGCTGAGCAACCATCGGGACTACCTCACCCGTCTGGTCGGCTTCCGATTGGACTAGCAACTGGGCCCCTGGCTGGACGATTGGTCGTTCGCCTGTCTGTGCTCTCGGATTGGTCTGCTCTCCACGCCCCCACCCCCATACGCTACATGCCTGGGTTTCGGTTTCCTTTGGTGCCGTTGTCGTAGCCGATGCAGAGTCCTCCGTGGACCCGGCTCTCACTTCTCCAGCTAGGATTTGTGATAACGAACCCGGGCCCGTGGTTATGGTACTCAACAGACCCCGGATTCCCGCTTTTCTGTCCTTCTTGCCGGTCTTCTTGGTGCCCTTTCTGTCATCTTTCTTGTCTGCAGGTCGAGGGTAACAGCATATGCTGGCCCTGCCCGGAGCTCGCTGGAGTTTGGTCATGCGTAGCACTCTTCCGAGACCCCTAATCGTTGTCTGAAGCCTTTTTCTCAGCCCTCTTGGCTGCTCGAAACTCCTACTCCTTCACTCATTCGGTTAGGCTTGACCACTGTGCTGGGGTGAAGGAATGTCAATTTAATTTGCGCTGAGGCAGAAATGTTAGATTTTGGTGTGCAAATTGGAAAAGTGGGTGTGCTAAAACTGTGGGACAAAATATGATGCCGAAGGCATCATCGCGATCTCGAAGCGACCGCCTTGTGGTTGGAGTGAAGGGGCCCGCCATCAGGTCCCTTGTATGGTTTAGCCGAATTTTGATTTTTTGAGGCATCCAAGGGCAATATTCAAGCAGTTCCAAGCCCATTTTCTGGACTAATATGATAGCTCACATATGGTGTTGGCAAATCAATAATTATGCCCCCCCCCCCCCCCCTTCTCCTCTTCCCACTCTATTTTCAATTTACTTAAATTGAGTTTACAATAAAGGGCCATAAACGTTTCAGTCTTTGTCTTACTGTTCTCTAATAATCCCTTGTTATTACTGATACAGTTCCACCCGGAATCAAGCCCATGAATCATTAATCAGTTTTATTCTGCTGAATGATGGATATTTGAGATGTTCATCAGTAGATGTCACGCAATTAGGATGTATTGCATCAGCTGTTACCTGTAACAACAATGTACCCCAAAGACATGCAGTCTCAGCCCGGGCCTCCACCAGTCCACCACCAGTCCACCACCCCGCCTCATCACAGAATTCTACCCCATGCATGCCTTCTCTCAGCCCAGGCTGCCACCACCACCAACACCACACCTCCCACACACACTAGCCTTGGGAGGCTTTATTTCAGGACAATGGTTCCTGGCTTCGTGACCGTTATAGAGTCGCGACTGCTAGTTGCGATTTACTGTGACGTCATGATATTATACATAGAAAATATCCCCTTCAAGGCTCCAGTCTATGGTTTACCTTTATTTTCGCTGTGTTCACTGTTGTAGAATATGGACCTGTCGTCAAATATCATCGATGGCATACTCACACTAGCAGACTCTGCGCCGTTAATTTCGGTCTCGATATATTTTTTGCTGGTGCCGAACCAGCCTATATTCTTGGATGTCACTACGTCCGGTCAATTAAGGTCACGTGACGGTCAGTGTTGCCATTCCTTATTGGTTGTAATGAATGTAATGTAATAGGCTCATTGTGGTGGTATATCTGACTATGAGAAATAATGTAGAGTGACCACACTGTTCACACTGGCAATCAGTCTATTGACTCTATTCAATAGAAAAGATCACCTGCTGATGGCCGATGAATAGCTAAATGTGGAGGCCTGGAGGGTCATTATCAGATTATCGTACAGTTAGTGATGGAAGGCCAAATAGGACTAAATCGAAACTCAAACCGATGAAACACCAGATCTAGAGACTACATGATTGGGGAGAGCCTGAGAGGTACAGTGTGAGGGGAGACTTTACAACCCCTTAGATCAACTTTTTCTGGGACCAGCTATACGAGTTAGGCTCGTTCTTGTTCATTTTATTTCTCTACATTATTTTGCTTTGGGTATAGGCCTACTCAAAAAGGTGGGTACGTCCCTCTAAAACTTGGGCTGAAGTATTGCAAGTGGCATAGCGGTATTTTGCCTGGCTGGTAATGCGTTCAAAGCTGTACCACATCACTTACACGTATGGAATTGAACGAAAAAGCAGTATCGGCCTTAGTCATTGTTTTTTGTACAAAGGAAAGGTGGCCATAAACAGATCCGGGCATACTTTTCGCTAGATTGACAACAATAACGACAACAAATATTAATTAGTTTGTATATATTTGGAAGTCTGCTGTTCAACTACAATAAAGACTTGAATAGCCCTCAAATCACTGAAGTGCATGGGACTGCAAAATTATGGCATTTATCCTATTTTATTTAATTACACCGTGTCCGATATATGCAGGCCTATAGAAGTGACTAGAGACCGTGGCATATTGTAAGTACTATAGCTGTATAGACGGACTATACAGATACATATAGACTTGGTAAATATACTCTTACATGTGTCAGTGCATTTCAATCAACAATCCAAATTGCCTTTGGAGCAATTAACAATAGACATGATGAAGTCATGCATAAAACAGAGTGCAAGGCATTCACCCTCGCTCTGAATTCTGTCATTATTAGTAAACTAGGTAATTATGTTATACTGATCCCACTATGCATGGCGATGGGCCTACCATTAGGCTACAATACCTTCTTGACGTAAACCCCGACTCAGCCCATCAACATCACTTAACAACCACCAGTGGTGGATCCAGAGGGTGACACAGGGGGCGTTGGCCCCCTATAATTTTCAGATCAATAACATTTTCGTGCATGTCCCAAGTTTCGCCCCTCCTAAATTTGAGCACCTACAAACATCATGATTCACTCCTCCAAGAGTTCACGTCTGGGTCCGCCACTGACCACCTTATCAAAACAGAACAACACATCAGTATTTGTTCTAGCTCTACACATGAAAAGAAAAACCAAAATGCAGTTAATCATTCCGGTGATTCTTTTTCGACAGAGAGACCTGTTCACCAGCCTGTCTGATCCTGAGGATATAGAGGTTTGATAAATTAAACATAGCTAGTATATACTCAACTCACTGAAAAGCCCAGAGGTAACAGACTTACATAATGTTGCAAATGGGATAACAAATAATTGTTAGAAAAGATTTACACAAGATTAATTGATTTTATTAAACCTCCAAGAGGTTAACTCGGTTAGCATGAGACCAATCTTTCCCGAGAGCTAATCTTCCATGAAGATTACTTGTCAACAAGGCCTAATCAGTCAGTTGGGATTTTCATATGCGCATTTTCGGGAAACAGCGGATTTGATTTCAGTTCTAACAGTTGAGTACTACAATAATATGACGTCACATATTAAAACGACTAGACTGGGGTCGTTTGGGACGAACGGCAAAACCACAGTGGACACGTT
>JAODUJ010195582.1:0-10654 GCA_027564615.1 Psolus chitonoides
GATTTCACAACTGTTGGCTGTACTCCGTGATGGTTCTTATAGCCTTTTTGGAGTTTTATACTGAAGACTGAAGACTGCCCAAGGACACAACGGAAAAGCTGAGCATTCGAACTCGCAAGCTTTCGATTTTCAGTCCGGAGCTCTACTGACAGTTCGGGTGATTCGTTTCGTCGAACGAACGGATTTCCGCCTGAATGGACGATTATTGGATTACGTACGGCGCTATATTGTCATTTTTACCCTCAATCCTCTTCGCCACATCAATAAAGTGTGGGTTATAACCCCCTCGTATAAATTCTTTGAACTGTCATAAACTGCTCAGTTATGATGTTGGTTAACTAAGCTACAAAAAAGTCCAGTCCTAATTAGAAGTTCACCACGCCGTTGAGGAAATATTAAATCATTTTCAAATTTTCAGAAGATAATTTGCATATTAGCATTCGCTTTGCAATCTGAATACCTGTGCAATTGCAGCTCCAAAAGTAATGTTATACATAATTCCTATCATTTAATGCTCTGTTTAATACAAACCAATACACTAAAAACATTGGTAGTTAAAACATTTCGCCGTAATATTCAGCAGGACAACCATATACATTATGACAAGTATTCTGACATATGAACACCAAGAGCGTAAAGACAGTGTATACTGTTGTGGTTTTCGCTCTTCGTATATTTGGCCTACTGCTAGCCTAGTACAGTATATATTAGCCAGGACAAGAGTACGTATATAACTGTATGTAAGTGACCAGATTCAATACTCTCACAGTTCTGGGTAGGTCCCGTGTACAGTGCTGTGCATGACACGACATAGCGCGGAAACGTAACGACTGCGACAAGAATAGAATCCGCCAATTGGGACAACTTTCTATTTTTCAAAGCATCATGTTTTCTACAAAATGTCATGCTATGTAGCATTAGTTCTGCAGATCCTAACCTAACTGCATATATTAACATAAATTCAAATAGTCTCGTTCTGCAAAACCCAACCTAACGAATGCTTCAAAGCATGATTCTTCCCTAACCTAACATAAATATTGTCCCAACTGGGTGATACGTTTAAGGAGGCGCTGCATGTTCATGAAGTGATACAGATGATCACTAGATGCGTACGTTGGGATCTGGGTTAGGAGGTTAGTAGCTTAGAACAAGTACATGTCGAATTGTGGATGTGGAAATGCATGCGTAGTAGCTTAGTGGCGGTTTTACATGTACGTTTTTTGGTGGCACTAAGCTTGAACCATAATGTACGAATTGGCTGTGATGCTTATTTTCGCATGTTTGGCGAATTGCCGTTTTCGTTCGAAGAAACGAATCACCCGAATTGACCGACTGAGCTACCCGCTCTCCTGGGCTTTAAACTTATCATACTTGTTTTATACGGAGCCGAACGTTCACACGGACACGCGTTCAATACACATTTTTACTGGACCAGTAGGTATAGAGGGGGAAGGGGGTGGGGATCATTTTTGTGGTGGCATATAGGCTACTATATCTTGCATCATATGATCTAGATCAATTTCTGAAATCTCGGTTTCACTCTTTGCTTCCTTCCAGCAGACACAAGAGAAACTGCGTTTGTCAATGCTTTAACGTCAGCAGGGGCGACGTACGCCTTGACGCAGGCATGTAGTATGGGAAACCTTAACCAGTGCGGCTGCGCAGACCGACCAAGGAGGAAACAGCGAAAAAAGGATGACGTCACCGAGGGAACTTGGGAGTGGGGAGGCTGTGGAGATGATATAGACTTCGGATATTCAAAGTCCAGAGAATTTGTGGACGTACAACAGAAGAAGAGAAATGATATCAGAACACTAATTACATTACATAATAATGAAGCCGGAAGGGCGGTAAGTATCTACCGATAGACCTTTTAACGTCATGGTCGCACATCGTGTTCAGAAACCTATGTATTTCTTCAAAATGGATGTTTTCTCGATTTTTTTAGATTTGATTTTTTTTTAGCAAAACTGTCACCATGCTAACAAATTATATTTTCTAGAATCATTAAGAACTTCGACACAACATTTCAACAGCGTGTGATGAAAACAGTTAAAAATAAAGACTTACACCACACTTTTCAGCCTTGGTGTAACTATGACATCACATATGTTGCTAAATGCCTGATTAAAACTCAAACGAACTTCAAACACCAATAACTCAATGACCGAACATTCTATTGCGATGGGGCTTTTCACCAATGAGTTTAGTTTTAGGCCTACATCTTCCTAATTTTCAAAACCCATTTTTTGTTGGATCATTCTATTGCTTCATTTACGAACGCAGCTAAACATGACGCCGCAATGCAAACAAAGGGTGTTAATCACCAATTTCATAGAGTAGTACATGTCTATTTGCTGAAGGCCTTGGCATTACGCCCTGACTTCACGTAGCACTGCATGTAAACGCCCCCAAAACGGTTTGAACAGAATGTCCTCACTTAAAAACAGCAGTCGCGTCGTCAAGTTTCTAACTGCAGTTTTTGTCGGTACATCAATAGCGTATTCTATGTGTATAGACTATATGTGCAATATGATCTGGCTTCTTAATCTTATGTAATTTTCAAGTCATTAATGTTGAGGTAATGGAAATTAAAGATAATGAGAGGAATTCTATAAGGTATATGACGAAGTCATCACTCGTTGGTATACACTGCAATAAACTGTTGACGATGGTGCAGTCAATACAACTGCTAACAATATATCATCGCCGCGATAGAAGTAACGTGATAGGCGTGCGTTTAATACTCATAGTGTGCGCTTTATATGCGAACTCTATTAGCCTAACCACCCACAGCGACCGCTGCATCGACATAATTCCTTGGCGAGACATGAGGCTCAAATAATTGATACAGTTACTACTGTAGTCAAATGATTTTCTTTGGTCTACGATAATATTGCATGAAATGTCTTGGACTGAGTCAACTGCTAAATGTTTCATACGGAAAATGATGTGAGAATGCACCCGATACTCATGGTCGATACAGTACGGTAACTACTGGAGAAAGTTGATAACACATAACATAATATGTTAAACCAGAATACAGTACTTACTGGTTATGATTAAGATTAGGGGTAGCGGTGTTATCACACTCCAGTAATACTGGCGAAAGTGATGAAACGTTCATCAGTAGTTACTGAGAAATCCCGCAAATTGTCATCTAATTCATCTACTGATTCCAAAGCCCGACTATGCGAATGCCGAAAGGTTGATAATGACCCATATGTTTGATTATTAACTAAAACTGACGAATCAGACGCCCCTACACACTGACACAAAGACACGCACGTTGTTGACTGTACCCCAGGAGCATCCATGCGTGGTCACTTTATTTCCGGGTATAGGCCTACGCTGTGTATCGGCACTCATTGCCGAAATATTACCATGGCAACCATCACGTCTTGGTGAATATTACGTATACTAACGGTAAAACTGAGGTGGTATCATTTAAAGGCTGTGCACAGTCCTGCTGAAATAAACATCCGACCGCTTGTACATGCAACAACGTACTTAGTACGTGTGTGATATGCTTGCATCACTGCCAATCATAATACAGGGTTGCCATTAGGTCGTCTCTAAATACATACATCTCGTGGTGCAGTGTTTCCCAAACTAACGTAGTTTCCCAAATCGCGCTCTTGTGTCAGTAGGTTATGTCAGGGAATCAGATGGTCATTTCCTGAAATATATTTCGGACCGGCATTACGTTGTGCAATTTGCCATTTGTCGAACATTTCCAGACATAGTCCAAATATTTTCTCGAATTGTCCAAATTTGCTAAATTTGGGGTACTTTTCTTTGAAGTCGAAACATTATGGTAGTGCCACATGTATCAGAAAATAAGAGAGCGAATATCATTTATGAAAACTATTTTTTATATTTTAGGCTTATTACTGAGCCTATGTTGAATACTGAGATTTCTATGTTTGCCTATAATGAAAAATAAATCGAATGTCCTTGGTCTAGTGTCATTTTCGCTATTTCCATATACGTAGAGTGACGTGATTGACCGTTGACGTCATTTCAGGGGGTTTTCAGCCGACGCACGTCCGCGCATGGGACCGTTCCCAATTACACGAACGATTAGCGTATATCACCTGATTAGGAGCATCACTGCATGGTCTACTCTATTTTTCGGTTCCCGTTTTCTACGAACCTTTTCGAAGCCTATAATTTCATTCAAACAGTAATAAATTTCTAGCCAGAAATCAAAACAAACTTCAAGATCTACATGAACACTTAAATTATTCGATTTCAACCTCTGAGGACGGCTAAATACTGAGAAAGATATCCAAGCAATAATTCTCGACGTGTTTGAGGCCCGTCGACATAGACACTCGTAAATTAACATTTAGCCACTAGTACAAATGTGCGGACACGCTCTGCCACACTTGCGATTGTTTTGCCGAGGTGTCGTGGGTTGGTCGCCAGTCGTATATCTTCCTCGACTCGCGACCGTTACGAGTCATGACGACCGCGTTTTGCTTCACAATGTCTTCGTGGCCTACTGATAAAAACGATAGATCTACGTGGGTGCAGTATCTCCTTGAATTGTCATGTATCGTACTCAGGGATGTAGCTAGGACCTTCTGATTGCGGAGGGTGTAGGGTCAAAAATTCCGACCAGATAGGTATTCAAGCCCTAAAATTCCGACTGCCATACGAACTGAATTGAGCGCGAAGCGCGCAAATTTTTTAATGATATTTTCGTGTCCGAACTTTCGGCCAAGTAACGTCACGTAGAATGAAAAAAAAGCGAATAAACAGCGCGCGAACAAATGGTTTCGTCCGATGGTTCCATCGTAAACGGCACATGATGCCATATGACAAGAAAAGGAGAGCACCAGAACAGGCCACTGCGCACGGACGTGCCGACGTTTTTATCACACTGTAAAAAAATACGCAGTAAAAAAATAGGGCTGTGATATCCGTTATGAGTTTACTGTATGATCGACACATTCGCCACAAATTAAACCAGATGGCATGACAAGGAAGAAGAGTTTGGGTAGGACTGCCATGTAGGCTAGAGTCCTTGGGTATTTGACGGCACTTTCGGCATGGGTGCCAACGCACGACAATAAAAGGCAATAAAAAAAATTACTGTCGGCAGTCGGAATTTTCATTTTCCTGATCAGTAAACAGTTAATAGAAACTGTTGTGCAAAGTGCGAAGTAAGTGACCACACATGACACAGAAAAAGTAGCATGAATGCGCGCGAAGCGGGCAAAATACTATCGCGGGAGCCGGATTTTTTTTCTCGACCCGAATACTTTTACTCTCATATGTGCAGGAAGTTAGGCTACCAATAAGTTGGGAAAATTGAACTGCGGTAGCAAGTGACTCAAAATAACAAGAATCAAATGGAAAAAGCGCGCGACAAAAACTGTTTTTAATGTCGGCAGTCAGGATTTTTACTTTTCTGGCCCCAAAACTGTACTTTGTCAGAAAATCCATTTTCGTGTGAGCAGGACTCAATTTACGAGTATTTGGTAAATTGAAATGCGGTTGCAAGTGACACAAACAATAAGAATAACGACGAAATGTGAGCGCAGCGCGCGAAAAAAATCTGTTTTTGCTAATGTCGGCAGTCGGAATTATTATTAATCCCACCCAAAAGCTGTAGTTTGTCAGAAAATCCATTTTCATATAAGCAGGATCTTACAAATAGTTGGAAAATTGGAATGCGGTAGCAAGCCGCACCTGACAAAGTTCACGGTGAATAACAAAAATAACCTGGAGAATGCGGGCGAAATGTTTGTTCTTTATGGTCGACAGTCCGAATTTGTATTTTTCTGACCCAAAAACTGTACTGTACTTAGTAAAAAAAAAAATTCTCGTATGAGCAGAAAATGTACGAATAGTCAGAAAATTGGAATGCGGTTGCAAGTGACTCCAAATGCGCGTGAGGCGCGAGAAAAAAAATCTGTTTTTTAATGTCGGCAGTCGGAATTTGTACTCTTCTGACCAAAACACTGTTGTTTGTCGGAAAATTCATTCATTTTCTCACTCACTTATTGTACATTTTAACAACTTTTCGGATTTTCCAACTAGCGTCGGTTTGACCAATATTGGGGGTGAGGTACTCCCACCCCTATCTGGCGACGTCTCTGATCGTACTTGACATGATGCCATTACACGTCGGTGCGACGACGTCAATCGTCCAAAAGTAGACGCTGTGTATTGGTTGTCACATATTATATGTACAATATATACATCTGGGTTTTAAAATCAGAATGTACCGGTATATTATACAATGCGCATAGTCTCGATTTTTTTTCCTTTCACAAGGCAGCAAGGTATGAGTTGGCATATTGTACGTTGCTATGGAAATGTTGGAAAAGAAATTCGTTTTTTCGTATGTTTTCGTTATCGCTGCGGCTACAACATTTTGGACAATTTGGAACTCAGATGGCGGTCTATTATCAATACAAACGAACAATTTCAAAAGTTAGTGTAACATTTTAAGAATAGACAATTAGGGTAATTAGGTGGAAATTTAAATCCGTATTATTTTGTGAGGGTTTACGAACCTCGGAAAGAACGGATTGTTGGGGGATAGAAATAACACTAGAAGTAGGGGACACATACGGAGCGTTAAATTATCCCTTGCCAAAACCCACTGGTGTTCCCCGAATGTATCAGTTACGTGTGATACATTAATTTAATGACTAGACGCTATCTTGTTACATATCGAGTAGATGTGATAGTGATCGATTCTGACGTATCCCGTTCATCCAGCTCCGGTTCATCACTCTGTCCTAATTACGCTCCCGCCTGCCTGCCTGCAGCTTTATATTTTTATTGGCATAACAGACAAGCAAATACAGGGACAGTTACTTGTTGCATGTTGTTGTATTCGAATAAGTTGTCGTGGTGTGTTAGGGGGGTATTCACGGCTAGGGTAGAAACAATTATTGTCGTCAGGGTCAGTACACCGAGCCGTAACTCTCATCATAATCTACCGCTGAAAATGTAAATGATCCCGCACTTGATAAATTGTGGGGCCAAGAAGCTTACTTGGTATGTAAATAAAATATCCTTCCCGCGCTTCAGCGGATCCGTATTATTCTCCAGTTGTAGTATATAATTGGAAACATTCTAATGAAGTTTATCTAAAATTCGATTGTTAGGCTAAATTTTGTAAACATTCGCCACAAGATATCTAAATCAAATCGCACAGACCCTTTCTTCGGTCGCCTAAAGGGGCTCTGTGATTTTTTTAGGAAGTTTATACAAGCTGTCGATAAAATTATTGCATTTTTGTTTAATTTTAGCTTTTGGACCAAGCACACAAATGTATCCATAGGCGTACATCCGTCTTGAAGAGGGAGTGAAAGCCGCAAAAGCATATTTTAGTGTGTGGGAATGTTAAAGTCGATGGGAGCATCTTCAAATGTTGGAAAATTTATCCCCCATCCCCACCGGGATCTACGCCAATGATTACGATATGTATCACTCAGTTGCTTAACTTGTAAGAACGAACGTTGCCTTATTTTTAATATCAAAGCTGTGTTCTCTGTGTGACCTTAATGACCTGGTTAGATGAAAATAAAGCAAACGTGTTCTCTGTGTGACCTTAATGACCTGGTTAGATGAAAATAAAGCAAACAGACTATATTTTTACATCTTCAATGAGAATAGAATAAAATGTTTATAATATTGAATACAATTTTCGCCAAGCACAAATTCACGTAGCTAAATAATTCGTTTTCGTGCGCAGTATATCGTGGGGCTGCTCACGCCACAGGTGATACCATACAGTTATTACAATACTATATAAGTTTCGGCCCTTTTTATACCATACCATGAAATTAGTGGTAGTCTATATATATACAGGCTTAGAAAAAACGCAAATTTTTCATGCAAAATGCGAGATCATCAACATTGTAAAGCGAGAAAATGCGAGTTTAGTACAAGCGTAATGCGAGAGGAAAGCGCGCTATCAAAAAAAGTTTCGAATTAGCGCCAAAGTTAACTTGATGCCCTTCCCGTTCGAGTGTATTAAGGCCCCCCAAAGGAATGAAAGTAAAGTAACTGGTCTGTTTCCACAAATGTTCGCTTTAGAACAAGATGCAATAAAGTAGTGGTTATTTTACAAGGCAGTTTCGCTGATGGTGCAGGGCAGCAGGTCCTCGACCCTTTTTGCGCTTACGTGCTCACCCGATCGGAGATCGACACATTTGTTATGAAAACAATGGTGTTGGTTGTCAAATCTCGGGCTTTGGAATCAGTAGATGAATTAGATGACCTGACCATTTGCGGGATTTCTCGGGACAAATTCGGAAAATCGAGAAATGCATTAACAAGCGAGATTCACACAAGAAAATCGAGATTGTTTTTTTTTGCTAAGCCTACTATACCTATATATACCGTACTGCAACATTTTAACAACCTTTTGTCTCAAGTGACAGAACAACACACTTTTTGTTGAGTGTCTATATAGAGCTGTGGTTCGTAACCTTTTTGGATCACGCTCCCAAACTGACTGACTGAGGTTTTCATTAAACATTTTCGATTTCTGAAACAATCCCGCGACACATTTAAAATCTTCCGCGACCAAGCATTGGGTCACGACCTATAGGTTGCGGACCTAGAGTATACCAGAGTACAAAGATCTATAGTACATTATCGTAAGTGGTGTATTGGTGCAGGGTGGACATCCGGGAACGTTAACAATATACGCGCGCTTTTGCATACTCAAAGTGCAGTGATGTGTATAGTGTTATGTCGTTTTAAAAAACAAAAAAGTCGTTTTCACCGCCGCGCATATGTCATAATCGATATGACGTACCCTATGCCCACCCTGTCCCCCATACGATATCATTTTGAAATAAAGATCACCCGACATTACGCAGTGTAATACCTAGTCACTCCCTGTTCTTTCCATCTAACAGGTTATCAAGTATAACATGTTTCGCGAGTGTAAATGCCACGGTCTCTCCGGTTCGTGCACTCTTCAGACCTGCTGGAAGAAAATGCCCTCATTCCGGAAGGTCGGTAATATGCTGAAGGAGAGATTCAACGGAGCCGCCAAAGTGATGGGGGGAAACACCGGCGAAGTCATCATCCCCGAAGATTCGACGATTAAATCCCCGACGGACGCCGATCTCGTCTACTCGACGGATTCGCCGGACTTCTGCCGGCCAAATCGTAAAGTCGGGTCCCTGGGTACTGAGGGGCGCCGATGTAACGGCTCCGCTCTCGATGTAGGCGGATGTGATATTCTCTGTTGTGGGAGGGGGGCCACGGAGTACGAATTTACGAGGTATGAGCCGTGTAGATGTAGATTTCATTGGTGCTGTAACGTTGAGTGCGATACATGTAAGAGGACCCAAGTAATACACATCTGTAACGGCTACGACGGCGGTCGGCGTAATTCGTGATATAAATATTAAAACACAGTTGAATCTCGGCCTCTTGAGCCAGACCATGAAATATTCAATAGAGGGGCAACAGAGCATGCAGAAAAACAGATGCCCCAAAAGGTAGGACAACGCTTAACGATACACGTTCCTACTCCGGACTGTCACGTATATTAATGCAAAGTGAACACCACTACGGTTGATATTGCTCGAGCTGGGAACCATCGTGACGGTCAGTGCGCCGTATATATGTACATAGTATGACAAATAGAGAGGGCGATATTACTTTTTTGTATCCGAACTAGCGTCAACTGCGGAATAACCTTCGTGGCAGGTGTGAATATGTACCATATTCTATATATTGTGTATTACGCATGCAGCTAACCGGTGCATGAGTAATATACGTCCACCTGGTGGGCAACTGCGGACATGGAAGTCAGTGTGGTACTGTTGTATTGCCGGGCATTGGGCCAGATTCGGTCAACTACGTGACTACAAAGCTCGCCATGACAGTGAGACATCTACCCATGGAGGAGTCAACTGTGTGTTCTCGATTGTTTGTAAATCTGTAGCGCCGGATGTGATAGACTTGCCCAAGTATCTCGTGTTGGTTTCTCCGACTTCTCTGTTTTTTTACGGCTGTCCGATTTTTTTACTAGCACGCCCTCTATAGGCACGTTTATGATTTATGTCCACACCGTGCGGCCATATCAGTGGATAGAACAGAGGAGGACACCTATCACATATGTAGGTTGGTGGTGTGGCGATATGTCCCGGGTTCAAACTGCGCTCGGTGACAATACAATTCAATTCTGCTGTACTGCAGTCGTTGTTGAATAGTCCCACCAGCCTCTCTTGGCTTTTAGAAAAGTGGCTAAATGCTGAGGGTTTCACTCAAGTCCGTCGGATGGGGACGTTAAATGACGGTCCCGGGAGCAGGATTGGCGAACGCCTGCCTCGTTAAATCTGAGCAATATTCGAGAAGAGAAGGCGAGTTATCGCCGGTGTTCATCCATGATCAAAATAGCCAACGATCTGGCACTGCCAGCTTGGCGTTGATACTCCTATAAGGAGGTTTGCCGAGTTCCCGTAAGGGAGGATCATTGCAAACAAACAAAAAAACCGCGTCATTAGAGGGTGTGTTAGTCAAAATCGGACACGGGACTGTATATTCCGAGAGAACTCGGAATAAACCAACACTGGGCAAGTATATTGATATGGCAGTTGTGGGTACAATTTGTAAAAGCCTGCGCAAACCATCTACGTTTTAGTAGGCACGTGGGTATGGGCCT
>JAODUJ010195693.1:0-10653 GCA_027564615.1 Psolus chitonoides
ACGCCCCAGATTATCCCACGGAGGCAGTACGGGCTAATCGTCACGCTCAACACCGTGACTGTCAAAATAACCTTACAACAAAGATATGTCAAAAGGGTAAAAAACGCAGGTCTTCCCATAAAATGACACATGTGGCTGCGTGACAATCAGGGGCGTATCCAGGGCTTGGAGAAAAAAAAGGGGGGGGGGGGAGGGGCTCACTTCGCCAGAATGAAGCCCTCAAATAAGAGCATCGAAGGTGCGTCTACGGCGGGGAACCGGGGGCCTCCCAGGAAAATTTGGAAAAAAGAGGCCCTTATATGCGATTTGAGGAAAAGCTGTGTCAATGCTTGCGTGGAATCATGAAAACCTGAGTCAAATTGGTTCCAAAACGTGTTCCCGTGTGTTTTTTTTAACACAGGCTAACTTTTTTAACGTTTAACGTTTTTTATCGTAATGAGGTCATAGCATTAGTTTTGCAAAAAGCAATCTTTAATTACCTTTTTCTTTTATTGATCATAATTAAAATTGGAATAAATTGCCACCGTTTCTAATAAAAGAATCAAGATGTCATACCATTGAACCATGATTGATAACTGTGTTACGTACGTCAATGTGTTTCGAATGGAGGAAAAAGCACACTTGAAAACCAAGTGCTGCCAGTTTAGTGAAAATGATTAGCTACATGATTTCCGATCACATTAAATAGAGGGGGCTATTCTCTTTTTAATAACAACTGTTAACAGGATAACACTCGTCCCGTCATGTTCGATAATAGACAAGTCGAGATTAAAACCTGTAAGTATATATACACACCGCAATTAGGATTTAGGGAGTTACTCCGCTAAAATGTTATCCCTCCCCCGAAATGTGAACATTAGCCGGCCATATCATCTGTTAGGGTAGGGTGCCCACCCAAAATTTCGTCCTCTCCTAGCTCAAAATATCGACATGCAGTAAAAGCATGGGAACTTGTCGGTGCCATGAAGGTCTAAAATGTCAGCTTCCAAACATAACTTTTACTCAAGTTTGTTTTCGAAATAGCTCCGGCGGTCAGTCTAAAAACTAAAATTAGCGAGTAAGTCATGAAGCAAATAATAGTGGAGTGGACCCTTCAAGCCCGGCAAGACTCGCGCGGATGGTAACGCAATCATTGGCAACAATGATACAACTGTCTGCTGAGTTCAGTGAGTTCGAGTTACATCGACTGCATTTACTGCAGTGGCGTCCGCCATAACATAATGTAACATTCCTCACTGAATGCATCTATCGTTAGGTGTTACCCTAACTGGGGTCATCGATAGTTCAATTTACCGGCATTAGCGGCTTTTATTTTTTGGAGATCTGTTGCCCTTTAAATCAATTTCTCTCACCCCAAATCTGCCAGAAATCTGTAGTAGGCCCACTGACGTCAGCTTCATTGATGGTGTTGAGAAATTGATCAATGAGGAAATATGCCTCTTGGGATTTGGGATGTGACCCACCCGTCATGTTGTTCATGCAACACCTCGTGATCAGACCAGCAGTATATTTGAGTTAAGTTACATATATTGAAATTTGCTGATAAAATTGAATTGAATCGCGCTGTATTTACTTACAAATCTTGGAATGGGTTCATTGGCAGATGCAGTTCAACACTGCAGCATACAAAAGTCGATGAATTTGTGTATCTAGGATATAAATTATCCAGCACGAATGACCACTCCATCGCAGTGAGTCACCGGATCGCGTTAGAATGGACTGCGTTCAACAAGAAACAACATATCCTGAAGTCAATGAGAATTCCCATAAGAATCAAGAGGAAAGTCTATAATACCTACATACTTCCCGTTTTACTCGATGACATGGACTGTATTACATGGACAACATCACTCATTGGCGATACGGAGGTCTTCCAGAACCACATTATGCGCTTTATGACAGGATATAGGCCATGGGTTCCCAACCTCGGGGTCGCGACCTTAGTTGGGGTCGCGACGCACTTCTTGTGGGGTCGCGGACTAGTCCGCCATTGAGCCTCCGGGCACCTTTCGAGAAAGAAGACGCTTCTCTGCTCAATGCTCTACTGCAAGGCTCCGAATGTTCAGAAGAAGCCAATTATAGCAAGATCACGGATGTACTTCACAAATCGCCTGTGATCTT
This sequence comes from Psolus chitonoides, assembly GCA_027564615.1. Classification (NCBI taxonomy): domain Eukaryota; kingdom Metazoa; phylum Echinodermata; class Holothuroidea; order Dendrochirotida; family Psolidae; genus Psolus; species Psolus chitonoides. Next base: position 2,122 of record JAODUJ010195693.1, read on the forward strand.
ACTCTCTTCTCCACAACTGCAAGGAATTCATCACATTATCGAGGCGCCTTCCCCGCCTTTTAACGCTTCAAATTTCCATTTCCCGTAACGAATAAGCTAGTTGAGAGATACACTATTAGACAATCACCCCTGTCAGGGGTGTCAGCTGTGTGGAATGTGTCATTCTCAACCTAAAGTTCAGACATTACGAACAACAAATTTCGCCGCGCTTCGCCCACAGTAGTATTTTTTCGCTTGTCTCGAGATGTGGTATCAAACAGTCAAATGTACCTTTCGTAAACCCGAAGATGGGTCAGCAAACCTCAACAATTCTTTTTTCGTCATGTGCTGTCACTTCCGTGCGTATAATCCCTAAAACTGTACATCAAAAAATTGTGGACGCGCTTCGCGCGCACAGGTCACTGTTTCTGTATTCTTACAGTAGTGTCATCTAATGTTGTTTGTATACCATATTTTATACCCCAAAGATCGGACAGGATAAACTAAAACTTTTCGCACGCGTTTTGCACAGTGGTGTTTGTCTTCATCATGTATATCGTTATGTGATGTCTGTCACCTGTGCTAAATGTCCCCTTTATATATAGCCCAGATATTGAACACGCCCTAACAAAATGATGAGTGTCTTCCTTTGCTTTGTTATGTAGTGTCACTTGTGCTGAATATGTCATTTCAGTATATAACCCAAGGATTGGACACAATAACCCAGGAATTTTCGCGCGATTCGTGCGCAGTGGTGTTTGTTCCTGGCGCCTTCTCATTAAACACTCGACCGGTAGGAATTCCCCTTCCAGTCCGACCCTGCTTCTGGCTGTCACTCAGCCACGTCCGTATGTTTTCTCAGCAGAGGGCTATATCGTGAGAGTCATCGCGCCTGGGTGTGAATGATAACGATGTATTGAGTGATTTTGTACTTTGAGGGTCGCGCTCTGATGCTAATTTCTGGAATGGGGTCGCCCCCAGAAAAAGGTTGGGAACCATGGTTTGAATACCTGGTATTGTGATTCTGAATAACCATCATGTTTCGCTACTCTGCAAAGTTGCATACTGCCCATCTATACATGAAAGAGCTCTCCATTCATTCCTGTCATTGCAGGTGAAGTTAATTGTGGTCCAGTTGTTGAGCCTAGACCAATCTGGGATATTTTTCCTCTAACTTCGCTTGGGCGCACCGCGATTTCTTCTACCCTCAACAAGTCCTTCCAGACACAGCTTGACTAAGCCTTTGGAAGATCTTTTGATGGGGTCGCCCCCAGAAAAAGGTTGGGAACCACTGATATAGGCGAACAGACCGCATACGCATTACTGACATTTGAGCTATGACCAGCCTAATCCCTGTTGAAGCACACATATACGGTCTAACCCTCTAAGCTCTTTGGACTGTATAATTGATTGCATTTTCCATGACTCTTTTTTCATCTCTGTATATTATCTTTGATTAATATAGATCTATATATTTCAATATAATTTCTTCAGGGAGTAGGCCTATTCTACCTCGATAAGCCCTCATTTTATTTTCGTGTTTAGAATACTCCCTTTCACATATGGTAATACACACAGGGACGTAACTATAGAGCCTCCTGGTGGAGGGGGGGGGGGGGGTTCACAAATCCCAACTTGATAGGATTTGAAGCCCAACAATTCCGACTACCGTACGAACCGGATTGCGTGCAAGGCGCGCACAATTTTCAACGGTCTTTTCGTGTCCGATCTTTTGGCCAAGTGACGTCACGTGGAATAAAAAAGGGGCAACTGAACTGCGCGCGATGCGCGAGAAAAAAAGGGGTTTCGTCCGATGGTTGCATCGTAAATGGCACATGACAAGACATGGAAAACCCAAGAACAGGCCACTACGCACGGACGTGCGGAAGTTTTTGCATCGTACTGTTTTAAGCTTGGGTTATGAATGGCACTGACAATACTCGAAGAGACAAGGTTGCATGCTTCGCGCAATAAAACATTAGGGTTGTGACACCCTGGTCACTGTGTATGATCGACATATTCGTTACAAATGACACCAGATGGAAACGGGGAGTGAGTTTGGATAGGACTGTCATGTAGGCTATATTCCTCGTGTATTTAGTGACAGCACATTCGGCATAAGTGCCAACACAAGTCATCAGACCGCGCGCGAAGCGCGCACAAAACTGTACATGTCGGCAGTCGGAATTTTCATTTTCATCAGAAAATCAGAAAACAGTTAATTGAAGCTGTGGTTCAAAGTGCGAAGTAAGTGACTACACATGACAAGAAGAAGTAGCAAAAATGCGCGCGAAGCGGGAAAAATAATATAATTTTGGGAGCCGGAATTTTGATTTTCTTGAGCCGAGCACTGTAGCATTTATATTTTTACTTTCGTATGAGTAGGAAGTTATCAACAGTTGAAAAATTAGACTACCGTAAGTGACTCCAAATAACAAGAATAATCCGCGCGCGAAAGAAGATCTGTTTTCAATGTCGGCAGTCGGAATAATTTTTATTTTTCTGAAATACATTTTCGTATGAGCAGGAATTGGCGAGTAGTTGAAAAATTGGAATGTGGTTGCAAGTGGCACCAAATAACAAGAATAACGCGGTCGATAATGCGCGGGGAAACAATGTTTTTCAATGTCGGCAGTCAGAATTTTTTTCTGACCCAAAAAACTGTAGGCTACTGTCAGAAAATTTATTTTCGTATGAGCAGGAAATGTGCGAATAATTGGAAAATTGGAATGCGGTTGCAAGTGACACCTTATTTTTCTGGCCGAAAAACTGTTGAAAAGAAAATCCATTGATATTTTGACATACTTATAGTACACTTCTGATTCCTTGCCGAATGCGAAATGATTCCATGCAGTCACTCTGGCGTGTGGATGTATGTGTATGAAAGTGGTTGTGTCCGTGACGCTCTTTGTGAACAGGATAACTTGAGAACGCATGTGTCTACAGAGTTTATATTTGGCATATAGGTTACCCATATGGAGCACGATAACCCTAATATTTTTAGTGCTGTTCCAAAGTCATGTGAGTTCAACAGAGGTGAAAAACTGAAAATCTTGTAAACACGAAAACTGACGAATGTAAATGACTATAAAGTTCATACTTGGCATGTAGGTTAATAATATGGTTGGCCAGAACCGTATTGATTTTATTACCGTGAGTCCAAGATCATTTGTAGTTTGCACAGGCCAAACACTGACAACATTTTAAACGCGTTAATTAACTTGATGCAACAATCACTTGCAAAGTTCATATTTGGTATATTAGCCCTATTGATTTAAGTGCAGTGCAAAGGTCATTTGAGATCAACAGAGGTAGAAAACTGATAATCTTGAAATCGCGATATCTGAAGAACACAAACATTCTCAAATATTATAGTTGGCATGTAGCTTCCACACACTGAGTGCTTGAACCCTATTGTTTTTGTTGATCTTCTAAGGTCGTTCAAGGTCATTCAAGGTCAAACACTGAAAACCTTGTAAACGTGTTAACTAACACCCATAGGTGCCACTAAATGAGCCAAAAAACCCTATTCATTTGGGGTCAGATCAAAGGTCATTTTGGGATCAACGGGGGTCACAACCTAAAAATCTTGTAAGCATGGTAACTTAACAAGACAAACTCTCAAGTCCCTATGTGGTGTGTGGCTCACTCTTAGCGAGTACAAGAAACCTACTGTTTTTGTGCAGATCTAAGGTCATTTGAGGTCAACAAAGGTCAACCCCTGAACATTGTGAAAATTTGTTCATTTGGTAAGACAATCTAATGAGATGTTCATAAATATATAATGTTTAGGTAACTCTAATTAGGTACAAACAGCCTGTTGATTTTGGTGAAGATTCAAGGTTAATTGAGGTTAAAAGAGGTCAACAACAGAAAACGTTGTTATCGTGATATCCGAAGAATACCAACTGTTACAATTTTTTACATTGAGAACATAATGCCTGCAGGTGTCTGCATACTGTAGGTAGGTAGACAGTTTATTCCATTACAGGGTATCACAGATATTTGGTATGTAGGTTACCAATGTTGTTGTTGATGTTGAAACTGGAAAACGCTAATAACTTAACGATTCGATGCATTTGCAGAGTTTAGGACACCCCCCTTTTGTACATAGGCCTATAGTATGAATCCTACTTCCCACGATACCTGATATGGTATTTGCGCACATGCTTCTAAAATATTCCCCGCCCTCTATGTTTCATTGCTAGACTCTCCCACTGTATGATAACTAATGTAGCAAATTTGTCATATAACACATGAGGACCCTTCCTATGGAACGCAAATACTGCACAGAAGTCTATTGACAGAAATCTCACTTGCTAAATACAGAGTGACTCTTTATGGTCTTTAATCTTATTTGTCCCAAGAGTACAGTGTTTTAAATGTATTAGTAAACAAAGGCACAACAGTTGTGTTTAATTGTGTAGATTAAACAGTGTCTACAATAACATTTTATGACATTTCCCTGTTGGGTAGTCCAGATAGCATTGAAAAGAAACCATTTTGTTTTTACAACTAGTTTAATTAAAATTTGAGGATTTATGTAAATTGTGTTTTTACTTAAAAACAAAAACAATTTCATTTAGTAAACTTTTGTTATGTGAAAGAGTAGCATGCATGCACAGGATTTCAGAGGTGTTGAGGCCATGCTTCCATTTCCCCTGATTGACTTCCTCTTTTCCTCGACTTTCTCACAATTTTTCTCATATACCCCCAATTTCTACAGCCCCCCCCCCCACCATCTGTGCACACTACTGATGTGAAAAGTAGAAAAAATATATGCTACTGTAATATGACTGTTGGAACATTGACTAATGTTGCTCCCACCCTTTTCATTGGACTAAGTCATGAAGTCAGTTTTGGCAGTCATATGTTCACGGGGGTCAATATTTCTAGGGGGGAAATGTCAATTTGTGCTCGAATATAGAATTTTGAACCAGACAGCCCGAATTAAAACGGCATAGTTCATCATTGTGGCTCTCCCATTTTGCCAGAAATTGAGTTTAATACTACGAAATTTGAGTCGACTTTTAAAGAGCCTCTAAATGATCTCCATCACAAATGTTGACTACATCTACCAAGTTTCATGAAATCCAAAAATCTCTGTCAATTCAAATTTGACCTTCAACATTTTCTGCACCAAATGGTAATTATACCTACCAAGTTTCAATAAAATCCAACTAACGGTTACAAAGTTACTGTAAATCAAAGATGTTGACCTTAAATGACCCCGATGACCTCCAATAGGCTAAACGTCAAAATTGTCGGCACCAAATAGTGATTTTATCTACACAGTTTGGATACAATCCAACTTACAGTTAGAAAGCTATTCTAAATCGATCATTTGATCTCAAATGACCCCATATGACGTCCAAATGACCTTTAAAAAAAATCGTTACAAAATGGTGATTCTATACACCAAATTTGGTTACAATCCAACTTACGGTTACAAAGTTATTGAAAATTCAAAGATTTCTCGATTGACCTCATAACCTACTTAATGTTCATTGGATCGGCCCCAAAAACAATAAGGCACACCTTCGTACCATGATACCTCTGTACTCCAGGTATGACAATGATCCATCAGTCTCTTATTGAGTTATCGTGTAGGCCCCTACCCAGGGTGTGAGCGTCAGATAACACTTGACCCAAAGTGACCCCTGATGACGTCCGAATGAACTTCAACATTTTCGTCACTAAATGGTGATTACATCTACCAAGTTTGATTACAATCCAAGTTACGGTTATAAAGTTATTCATTTGACCTCATAACCTAATTAACATTCATTAGGTTGGCACCAACAACAACAGGGCACACCTGCGCACCACGATGCATCTGTACACCAAGATTCACGGCAGATGGAAAGCTTGGAACGATATGTAGGCCTATAATGGGTTATCCAACTTAAATTGTGTATTTTTAAATTTGAGACGTTGAAATTTCGAAAACGCATATAGCCTACTTACGGTGGAATAATACCGTACTGAATGCTGGTGGCCAATTCAAAATGTGACAAATTTAGCAAATTTCTAGGCCTATATTATGTAAAGTTATACTTTTTCACCCACAAATTTGATCAGCTATAATTTTCAGAAGAAAAAATATGCCATTGACGGAAATGACTCAACTTTAAATGCACATTTTAGGCATATAATGTACAAAATCGACTTAGGATGAGAAATATGACCAACCTAAATTTGGCGGCCATGTTGGATTTATGCAAATTAGGGCTAACAAATCTAGAAAATGACGCGAATGTGATATGTAAAATATACATCAACTTACAATTAGTAAACTATGTCAATAAATATGGCCAAATCCACTAAGAAAGCTTCAAATTGGCGGCCATTTTAGATTTATGCACATTACACATATTTCCTGATTTCCAAATATTTTCGGACCCTTCAGCCCTCCGTGCGCTATTCTGGACATAGGCCTACTACGAAAATGTTTGGTTTATCAACGGTACATTTGGCATAAATTAAATTACCAAATAAGGTTAGCAAAAAAGACGATATTGACCAATATTAACCGATATTTGGGGTATAAATAGGCTTCAGCCAAAACGAACAAAATAGGACCTTCCATTTTCCCCCCTGCATATTTGAGCGCTTTCCAGAGTTTGCGGACATACGACTTATTGCAATTGGCCTGTTCTAGCAACTTTTCGGTGTTTTACACAGTCACGTGTTTCGCCCTGAAAATGAATGATGTTTGCAACATCAACATTGAATAGAGTGGTTTCGCTGTATGACACCAGACACTTCTTGTAATCCGCCCGTCCGTGTGAAAAATTGGAATATTCCTAACCAAACCTCTATTTGAACGGAGGTTCCGCGTATGCGGTATCATTATCATGTGAGACCTTATGAATAGAGGTCGCCAGCTTATGTCACAACACAGAACCGTATACTGCATACCGCTCAGTCACAAGTGTTTAGAGCTGTAAAACGATTGACAGGTTTACGTTTAAACCGGCTTGGACAAGTCTACGTTTACGGGGAATCTCCATTTTATACTAAAATAGGTACTACTACTAGGTAGGTCACCGTAGGTGTATAAGAAAATACAAATGCTTCACTGGATTTGAAACTGAACGGAGCCAATGTGAGTATTTCAACTGTAACTTTCTGCCAACCAACTTTGCACTAAGTTCACAATCATTCATAATACTATTGGATATCATGGGTATGCCGATTGAATATAACATTTCTATGTCGGGGTTTGTCACAATTCGCACGTGTACTATTAATATGATATGAATATATAGTTCAGCCTAACATTGCATAGACGACCTTTCTAGCGTTGTACTATACTATAACAGGACACAGTACACAATGCAACATAAGCACAGTATATGTTCGCAGCAATCTGTCACTGTGCCTATTATAGGCCTGTGCAGTACTTCCTGCTTTTCATTACCGTGTTAATATGTATTGTATAGGCTAAGAATAGTTTAACGTTCATTAGCGAGGCCTGTCATGTAGCTCGAAGATCTCGGCCAATATGAAGGGGTGTGAATACCGTAGACATTACTGTAAACTATAAAGCTAATAGTTAAGGCGGTGGGCGCGGTGTAGTGTTGAGTACGTCCCGGGTTCAAACTCCGCTCAGTGACGTTTTAAGATTCAATGTTGCTGTACTGCAGTTGTTGTGGAATAGTCCCACATAGGGTTACCACATTTCCCCAAGTAAAAAGGAGCACAGCTTCCTGGATCGGTTATTGATCTGTGTCCTGGGCCCGTGGAGGGGTCTAAGGGAGCCCCCATCCCCTTTGAGAACATTTTGATTGATTAAGTGTCCTTAGATGCAATCTGGTGTTATATTTTCCATCTTCAGAAGTCACTTTTTATGTTCAAGAATTTTCTGTCCGACATTTTTCATTTTAATTAGGGCGGATCAAGAAAATTATATACCAGAAAGGGAAAATGATACGCTGATTGTTCACTTGATAACATACTAGGTAAATATGTAAACTGTCGGGCGGCTGACACCTGTCGGGAATAATAGCGTAGGCTATAGTAGGCCTACACTACGCACTGTATCGCACCTATTCGTACAACGAAGCTAAACCATGCTAGAGGCAGATTATCCAGCGTGCAAAGTGCGCTAAAACATTTAGGATATTGAAGAATCATTTACCCCTTAACGAGCCGCACGCGTAAGGTGAACGATGTGGGTCTTGAAATTCTAACCCTGGCCGGTAATTCGATGTTTTATTTCAGAGTTAGCTGCAAAATATAGCCAGATTGATACCGAAGTTAGACCATCACATTAGGCGTATGGCCTAATTAGGGATGTCAAGAAGGTGCGAAAAGCAACACAATCAGGACAATGCGATGAGAGCGCACGAAAATGTTAGTGTTATCATGTGTTTGACAGGTTCGGCACAAGTAACACCACATAACAGACAACGAAATGAAACACTACTGAATGCCCGCGAAGCGAAAAAAGTTATGTCCAACCTTTGGGTTATTGTTACGTACTGACTTGTAACACCAGGACGCCCTCAATTTGGACACAGGGATTGTACTACGCAAGACAATTTGTCT